>JANSTQ010218842.1:0-29082 GCA_026167885.1 Bergia puertoricense | reverse complement strand
CCCCCCTTCGAATTAGCGCCCCCTTCTCGCCTTAGAAAATTAAATAAGCGCCCCGGGCGCTAATTCGAGCATTTACGATATTTGTTAATTTTCTTTTTGAACGGGATGGAAGCTTCAAATAAATAAATAAATAAATCGGGTGGCTTTTAATCAAAAGGAGTTTTGCGTTTCAGATTTGTTGGATATTCATTTGTTTGCTTCCTCGACAGGTCTTCAAATCCTGCTGACCCGCCATCGGTGAAGCTGGCCAGACAGAAAGAACTTGAACTCATCAGAAAATGGATAGCATAGAAATGTTGTGACGAAACTAAATCCCTTATCTAAAACTCGTAAGAAAATAAACTCGTTGACATATGTGCGCTTTGAAGCGAAGAAGCACGATTACTGAAATAAATGCAACCTTGTCGAATGAGAACGTTTCGTTGATCAACAAAAGTTGATATGGTATGCTTTTCGCCTTTGGGTTAGGTTGGAAGCTGACGTTTCGAGCTTTAGCCCTTCGTCAACCTAGCCAAAAGCATACCATATCAACTTTTGTTGATCAATGAAACATTTCAGCCTACTCGCCCACGCAGAAAAAGTTATTTTCAAAACTAGTTTCCCAGTACTTGTCGAATGAGGCCATTCATGGCAATAGAGACGCCAAGCAAAGGAACAAGACTCAGACAAGTAATTTGTGAAACAGTTCTATAATATAATACTTTCTTTACATTTTACATCCAGAAAGGTAGCTCTTCATAAGAACAATGAAATACATTTTTTTTTATCAGCATAGCAATAAAAAAGGCAATTTTGAAAGTTCTCACTTCTTTACTACTCATACGTTTTGCATGGGGAGTTTTTACGCTCGCGAGTTTTAATAGAAAACCTCCGAAAGTCACAGAAACTTGCAAACTGGTTATGGGTAAATAACTATCTTTATTTCCTAAAAGGGTCACCTATTTTCTATGTTGTACTTGGTTGCCGTTTTGTTAAAAGCTCCAATCGAGAATGGTCAAAATTAGGTCATGGGCAACTGCTAAAGGTTATGGAAAGTCTTGGAATTTCAGAAGGTAAAAATTAAGTCATAGGCAATTGCTAAAGGTCGTGGAAAGTCTTAGAATTTCATAAGATAAAAATTAGGTCATGGGCAACTGCTAAGGGTCTTGGAAAACCTTAGAAAATTAGGTCGTGGGTCATGCAAAGTCTTGGAACGTTTTTGAAACATGTGCTGCTTCAATTCTTCCAGAACTGAACTGCTTCGTCCCCAGACATTTAAAAAACAGCTGTGCATCGCGGCCATGAAGCCCGTGCTCTCCCTTCTCACAAACCACTAGCGCGCCCCCAGACATTACGTGCGTCATAGTCTACCAGACGACCAGACGCGTGGAGACTAGGCAGAGAACTGAACAGATTAAAACAAGGATTCCAGCGAGGGGAGTCCGAAATGCGTGTAGTGAATAAAGTGCTATCGCTTTCTTCAATATTTAAATGTTTTATGCCATTTCTTGAGGGGCTCGATTGAGCCATTTGAACCATCCCTTGATCCTCCAAAGAACTTAAATTTTTCTACATAAACTTCAAAAACTTTAACCAGCACTGTCGGAAACTGGATTTCAGAGTGTTTTAATTGGCCGATGGCAAAGTTAACCGGCTACTGCCGACTTTTCTACCTTTATTTCAAATTCTGTTGTGGGTGTACGAGCTTTTTCTGCCCTTAAATTTGCGCATGCCCAAGCCTTCCTTAGAAAATTAATAGCTAATTCCAAACTACGTTTCAGTTCTCAAGAAAACACGGAAATCCAGGCTTCGTTTCATTTATAATTTACTGCCCCCCCACCCCAGATTTTTTCGCCCCTCGCCCCCTTCTAAAAATGGATGCTCTCTGAAGGGGTACACAATCGCAACTGAACTGCGGAAAAATACAATAATTTTGCTGGAAAATTTTTTATAGAATATATGTACATTTTTACTACCATTTTGTCGTCATTTTTCGTTTCACAAGTCTCGCAAAACGGAGGAGCTTCCGTATTTCACCTTTCTGCCGTAATCTGCCAGGTTGTTCTTTGCGCACAGCTGTACTGTACGACCGCTGTACTAACAGATTGTACATTCATACTCGTCGTCTTTCTCATTTTCCCCTCCTTCCTCGGTCCCAGGCTCCTCTTGTACTCCAACTGGGTTTTCTTCTTCCTTGCTGACGCTGCTGTGCCTTGATCTCCTACCACTCTCCTGGGGAGGGCTGCTGTCCTTCTGTACCGCAGTAACAATCTTGGCGGAGGCAATGGTCTCTTCCAGTATTTGCCAATGGATTTTGTGGAGACCAAAGAACACAGTGTAGCCCAAACTGTTGAGATATTCACAAGACAACGATTCGGGTTAAATGTTGAATTAATTCAAATACAAATAGACAACAAGAGCAAGAAATCTAAAATTTGTTACAAAAGAGGCGACTAGAACTGGGAATAACGAAAATTGAATTGAAACTATGTTGCGGCGTATTTTGACGGCGCAGTGTTCAAGTTGTTAGCATGTCCAAATTGTAAAACCAAGGTCTCATCCGCTTAAGACTACAGAAACCTGAGATAAGAACCAGACTTATAAGCTTGGGAAAGGGTTTAGCTTTTCTTTGGTGCTTCTATACGACATTGTTTGTAGTAGTTGTTATTTTCGTGTCCAATATTTTGGACTGAGCTATATATAAAAGTTCGCACATTCACACCATCATACAGTCGTTCTATATGCGTGGGAAATCCTTTATAAAAAGACTGAGGCTGAAATTGCTACAAATGTAAGAACAACGAGGCTAGGGTTGACTTAAACTATATGGTTCCTAAAAATAAATAAAATTAAAGTAAATAAATAAATACAACACATAAAAATGCGGATAGAAACAAACAAACACACGAACAAACAAACAAACAAAAGACAAACCAGTTTCGTTCAGCCCAAGTGTCGAGTGCACCAAGTCCATCTTTCAGCCTAATAATTGTTCCTAATGACGAGTCCTTATTCTGTATTGCCCGCTCAATACACTCCGTGACCGAGTCACTGTCTCTGAGCACAAGACCCAGTAGCAACCACCATTCGTAACAGCTTGCTTCTATCATCAGCTGTAGTAGATATCTGACAAATGTGAGAGTTGATATTGAGTGGCTAAGAAGGAAACAATAAGACAGCCATCCCCCATAACTTTGTAATCTGGAAAAAAAAGAACTCCACCACATGGCAGTTAACTGACGGAACCTTGTATCACGTGTTGATCACGTGCATCAGACAATAAGTGGATGAAAGACAGACTGGCAAACACACAGTAGACAGACAGACAGACAGACAGACACAAAGGCTTATTTTTGAGGAATATATGATGATGACAAGCATCTGATATGAAGCTAAATTTATCTGCACAAAACAAAATACGCCCTGCCTTCGATCAACAACAAAAGTTTTATCTAGTTACAATAAACAATAAACAATACGCAAACTGCAAAATGAGCGAGGTTTACGTAAGCCATAAACATAACTTATTTAAAAGGCTTTAAGTCCTTCAAAAGAAGCTAACATGCGACTGCCATTTGCAAACGTACCCAATCTCTCTCTGAGCTTGTTTAGACCCGGCCACAGCAAGTTGAGCCCGCAATGCCTCGACATCAACGGACGCAGAACCATCTACCCACCACACGCTGTCATCGTCACCATCCATTGAATACGTCACGGAGCTTGTTTCTGATGGCTCTGCACTCACCCGGCCAATGTCGTCCTCTATAATCACAAAATATAACCGAATCAATTCCCCGTTTCATGTTCGAGGTTTTGAAGCGCGAGTACTGTAATTTTCCCACCAGTTTGTCGCTCTTAAAATTGAAGAAATATAATTTACTTTTAAAATAAACGAAATAGTTAGAAAAATAGCGGATTGTAAAGATATGCACGTTGAGGCCACCTGACCTTGAAACCAAACTGCAAAGCATGATGGCTGTGAATTCTTTAACCAAGATGCACTGTGTTTACAATGAATGCAACAATAAAACGGACATAGAACGTATTAAGTGATATTTGCACTGTGTTTACATAGAATGCTTCGTTGAAAGCACTGAAATGTTTGTTTCATTTGTGGATGCCGTTACCAACTAAAATCACGCGACCTGGGAAACTGAAAAGTACGAGATTTTTGTCACCGTTACTGTAATCACCGTCACTGATACTAAGACTTTCAAGTGGATAGCCCCTCACATAAACTTCGTAAATAAGCTGAAGCTATCTTCCATATATACATAGTCAAACTACGAGCCGGTGGCCAGTGAGCAGCAACTAAACAAAATGCTAAAGCACCATTTTCCAGTGGTCTGTATTTAATAGTTATCGTTATCATGAGCTGGTCGCCAGTGAGAAGAAAACCAACCAAATTGCTAAAACTCCATTAACGAGAAATCTGTATTTAATAGAGCTATCGTTATCATTATCATAAGTAAAAGTACAACCAACACAAACTGTAATAACACGCAATGCCATATCACTTACGCCGTGCCGGAGCCAAGCAAGCCACTTCCTCCATCTCAACACCAGACTCCGCAGCGTTACTCCCCTTGATATCATCAATAGTTGTTCCCATGGTAACCTCAATCTCATCCAGTGTGCGGCGAGCGCTGCTACTGTTGGACGAGTTGGACCCAAGACGACCTGAATTAAAATAAAAGAAACCACTTTTAATGCAAAAAGAATAATTCTTTAAAGTGTACACTTACACAGATGTTTCAAAGCGGATTACATTACAAAAATACAAGTAGTACTTAAATACAATAACTGAAATATAAAATGTAAATTATATGTAAAACAGAAAACTAGCAAAGCATTGAGCAAATTAAAAGTAATATGAACAGCTGAGTTAGTAGTACTGCCCATCATTCCAAGCGGCATGGGTGAGGAAAGTGAGTTGATCCAGGCCTTTGCTGTAAGACCATTAAAAATGATAATAACCGATAACAACCGTTATTTCTTGAAAATTTACATTTGACAAATATTTCAATGCTACATACATTATAAAAATACAACTATGAACCTGAAATAAAATTTATTAATTAGATGTAGAGCGTAAAACTAGAGAAGCAATAAGTAAAGTGATGATAGCTAAGCAACAACTGAAGACTTCCATTTCTATTTACCAGCACGGCCCATAATTCCAAGCGGCTTGGGTGAAGATGGTAAGTTGGTTCCATGTCCCTGCTGGGTGACCGTGGGGTAGGGCCACTCAAACTGTTTGTGCACAGCGATGAGGCTATCAACGTAGCTGTCGATTATGGCCGCACGGTTTCTATAGGAGTGAAACGAAGAGCAATCAAAAATGGGGAAAGCATGCAAACGTAACAACGACTTGTATATTTGAAACCAAGGAAGGAAGTCAAACTGAATGACACTTGGGTTTCACGTGAGATCATGAAAGATAGGTACCCACAGGATACACATTTGGGATACACTGGCATGCACGTGGAACGTGAACCCAGAATGCAATGCAAACTTAGCTCGTTATCATTTGACTATAGTGTGAGATACCAAAGGCATCCCAACAAAAACATAAATCAAAAGTGTGGATCTTCCTAAATTGAGATGAATCTCACATGTTTTAGAATTCAGTTGTTTTCGTCTTCCAGCAAAGTTTTAGGATGGCGGATGTCTTGGTTTAGAGAAATACGATGTTTCAGTTTCATGAACACAAACCTGGATGAAAAGAAAAATAAACTATTTTGTACTAGAATGTGACCAGTCTTTTCTTTTTCCTCTGAATGGAATTTTTTTTGCAACTTCTGTTAGCTTGACGCAACCTTATTTTTCTAAAATTATATGGTGGCGCCGAATCATGACCAAATCTTTAAATATACACCTTGTTTTGCATACAGGTTTAACAAAATAAAAGTGGAGGTCGCCGAACCCTTTTTGTGTAAAATGCAGTTGACTGGTAAACAAAGTGTGTCTTTGAGGCACTATCAAGTTGCCATGGCAATAAAATTAGTGATGAATTAGCTGAAAAGTTTTTGCAACAACGTCTGCCAGTAACTGGGAACAATCTGCTATGACATGTGATTATGCCTGTTTTTATAAGAGTGTAATAAATGAGTAAGACACGGTCTATAACTATCTGTTGGGGCTGTGGATCTAACACGTGATCTCATTAAACTGTCTCAACGGTGGAAATCTTCAGTTGTAGCAACCGCTGTCCTGGTTTGGTGTGGGTCTGAGGGCTCGGAACTACAAATAAATATGGTTTTAAAATATTGCTGTTTGTATTGTAGTGGGAAACAGATAAATCTGAAACCATTGCAGTACCTTGTTTAATAAAGTTCAATTCTCTTTACCTTTCTTTTGTAAGCCACGACACAAGATCAAAATCAAGATAGGCGGCAAACCGACCCAAGTCCTTCAGTCGGCTGGCTGACAGGAGAAGCCTCGCGTGGCGGTTCAGGATTGTTTCTATAAAGAAGTGGCCTACAGTTTCCATCTCCATAAATTTTCTATAACAGAAAACCCAGATGGATAAACGTTAGAATATTTATTACAACGTAATTTTCAATCTTCAAAAAGTCGATGTCGTAGTGGTCGAGCGGCTAACGTGTCTGACTCGTAACCTAAAGTTCGTGATTTCGAACCTCACCCTGACAGCTGTGTTGTGTCCTTGAGCAAGGTACTTTACTCGACCTGCTTCAATCGACTCTGCTGTATAAATGAGTACCAGCATGCTGAGATAAAATTTGGAAAAGGAGTAGCGCTCTCCCTTAGTCTTAGTGGCTCAGGAGAAAAGGAACGTTTGAGTCGCCTTCGACTGTGGTTGACCACTTTATGTACAGTCAATCTTCAGAATACATCAACACGCTTTTAAATGATGTTGCATGAGAAAGAAACCTTATTGATCAACTGGACTCATAGACAGCGTTAAGGTGTCAGTGGATACGACTCTCTATCTCTGTGTATGTCTACATCTCTAAAAGCTACCTGACTAAAAGGGCGAGGACAAAGACAAAGAAAAGATCAAGCCGGACAAGGTAAAGGAACAGAGCAAGGGAAAAAGTAAAAAGTATTACAATAAGGTTATGGCGATGTATTAGGATAGGTATTGGGATAAAGATCAAGGGATATGGGCAGAGATGAGGAAACAGTGATGAAGACGGAGAAAGGCAAAGACAAAGACAAACATGTTGGTAAGCAGAACTACGATAAGACTACTGATATAGGTATGGATAAGGTAATAATTACGGACAAGAGAAGCGAGAACATGGAATAGGATATGTATTGCCATTAAGGATAATATAAAGCTTGGGAAAAAATAGGAGCAGAATAAGAAAAGAAGTTCTCAAATGAATACGTTGTGTACAAATTGAAAATAAGGGAAGGGTAATGATTAGATTAAATAAAAAAGAACAAGAGATTGAGAAGACATTTTCAAACATCTTTCTCTACTTGTACCGTGTCTCTACCGCAGAAGTCGGTGTCGGTGGCAGACTTGATATTGACCTTCCTCTTCTCTCGTTTACAGAAGTTTTTGAAGCAGGTGCCTTATCAAGAGAGGCTGTCCTTGACAGGTGAGAATGGGGCTTCTCAAGAGAGCCACCCCTGGTTAAAGAACCTCTCTGGTTGGCTTTGGAGACGCTAGTGGAACGTGCGTGAGGATTGGCGATGTAAGGCATGGTCATAGACAGATCCTCGTCATCCACAGTAACTTGAGGTGTATGGGGTGGGGAGTGGGTAGGCTTGTACCCTGTGGGGGAACGGGGTGGGGATTCAAGCTCCCCGATGCTGATGCAACGAAGAAAGCGTACCAAATCCTTTGCAATCTGGTAAACAAAAACGAACAGTTTACAGCCATAAAGTGATTATCATTCTAATTATTATAATTATTATTATTATTATTGCTATTACCATTAATATAGTGGATATCAATGAATTCTGACAAGCTATTCTGAAAACCCTGAAGGCTGTGACACGGCTTTGCGCAAGCTAAATTTATAGACGATTAAGTCAGAATTTACTTATCGCTCTTGCTGTGGAATATCTCGTCTTATGTTCTTGGCTGGAATACAAAGCAATAATTGTTCTAAAACACGTCGTGTCTTAGCAGTAGTGAATGATCAAAAGTCTTCAGTGCATTAAGATGTCTTCTTTGAAAGTTCAGTAGATAAATAACATAAAAAGTAACTTCTAAAAATTAACCATCCACTGATAATAGCCGTGAAAGTCTCCAAAGGAAACTGAGCATTGCTATCTAAAACACTTTCCTTACGCTGTTTAGTAGAGGCTTTAATTTTCATTCAAGGCAACAAGAAATTTCCACCATCACTCATAAATTAATCCGTTCTGCGTACTACGCAGTATGAGAGCATGGGTACGAGACACACGTTGACCAATCAGGATCGTTTAGTGACTTTAAGACTGATTTCCAAAATGGTAGCTTGAGTTGAGTAAACAACTTACAAGATACTTGGATCACTCGTCAGTTTAATGTACATAAGATATACGCGTTTTAGCACAACCTGAGGTAAGTCTATCGCTTAAGCATCGTAATTCGTTTTCTAAGATCTTCGCTAAGTTTGATTGAAGCCAAGAACAGTAACTAAACGTATATGATCGCCCAGGGTCCCCCTTTCGTCGGCAACTTTGCAAAAACGTCATATAAAAACACTGAAAATTGTCTTCTTAGCACAGATAGTCTTCTTGAGCCCCTATTCCAGATTTTTTGGGCACCGCAACCCCCCCTCCGTTTCTGGATCTGCCCCTGCAGACCAGGTAATGCTGGAGAATAGTGCTTGGGTGACTGATATACTGTAGTAGTTATTTTGGTGAATGAAATACTACATAATAACTCCTTTAATAAGAATTTAGATTAAAGACGTGACAACTCTAGCACTTTTTCTTTTTAACTTTCTTTGATTTTTCGTTCTTTTTTACTGTTTCTAGATAAACTGAGTTCTACATCTCTTTAGCTGTTGAGTTAATTGAAAGATTTCTTGAGTGGGAAAACTAATATCATTTAACTTCACAAACGTTTACTCACCTCCCAGCGACAATGTTCAAGAGCTGCATCCAACAAAATCGTGGCATGCTGAAGTTGGAAAAATATCACTTTAGTGTAAAGACAGGCTCTTCAACATACATAACTTGGATATGGTACTTCATAAACTGTATTATTATTAAGCCTCATTGTTATTAGTAGTATAATGTTGCAAGTGATTTTAATATAATTGTCACTTACATCATCACTTATTATTACATTTACCGTGATCATCGTCATAGTTATTTAACATTGTTAATATTATCTTTATTCATACTATCTTTGCTATTATTATTGCTTTTTGTGTTATTATTAATATTGTAATCATCATCATCATATTATTATTATTATTTAGTTATTTATTTATTTATTTATTTATACAGCTTTAACCACACTAATAAAACGGAGAAAGGAAAAAAAAGAAAAAGTTGAATGGGAAAATGTGTGGTATGGCTCGCACAACAGAGCTTGGCTCCAAATCATTATTATTATTTACCTGTTTGCTTACTCCCGGATGTTCCAAGTTCTGTAGAATGATAAGGTAAGACGCTGCAGTCTGTAGTTGGCCAGAATTCAGACACTCCTGGACGCAAAAGCAGTTACAAAAGTGTGATTACCACCATGGGTTTACTACTTTTGATTATGGCTATATGACTCTGACTATAACTGTGACTATGACTGTAAATATGACTATGAATATGACTGTGACTACGACTATCGGTATAACTGTGGCTATGACTGAGTATGGCTATGACTCTGACTATAACTGTGACTATGACTGTAAATATGACTATTTATCCCATGCCTTGAAAAATTCAGCCAATCAGAGGCCAGGATTGCCGTTGCATATTCTGTGGTATGCAACGGGTAGTATTCCACTCTACTTTCCCGTCATTACTAACGACCTTTTGATGACTTCCCAAAATCAGTTCCGATACTTTTCAACTCGTGCGAGCGTTTCCGAACAGTTCTGATCACGTCCGCAAATTTTCCGATGATTTCCGAACACTTACGAAGATTTCCGAAGATTTTACGAAAATTTTAAAAAATCATTAAAACTCCTCAAAAACTGCCTAAAGGCTCGTGTGTATACGGAAAATACAAGTGACGCGTGGCATATTCCACGGTATCCCACTCGAAAGCATTGCATAACTAGTATGAATATGACTGACTACGACTATCGGTATAACTGTGGCTATGAGTGTGAGTATAACTATGACTTTGACTATAACTGTGACTATGACTGACTACAACTATGACTATGGTTACGACTGTGATTGTACATATATACACATACACACACATATGGTAGACTGACTTGCTACGACTACAAATTTAGTATGAATAGGAGTAAAACCGTCATTTCGAATAGTTGAAAATACCTTGAATAAATCACGCGGGTTACCGACGGCTGAGAAAAGGTATCCCCAGAGGGCAACTTCTGTCTTCCTTGCGCAGTGTACAACAGTTTGAAGATACTGAGGAAATTCTTGAATGAAGGCCACGATACGAGGTAGAAGAGCATCTGTAGGGTGGACTGAACGAATCAGCATGATCCAAATTGCACAGCCACACCCGAAACAACTGTAACCAACTCCCATCTGATTATTCAGAACAACTGACTGGCTCCAAAAATGATTTTAACACAAAATGTTCATTACACCAAGGAACACCTACACCACCTTAGAGATATGGTAGCAGTCGCCTCTTCCTCCAACACATGTGGTAACACCTTGTTATCTACTATATTAATATCACAAAAGACTCTTTAAAGGACTGTTCACTACACTACAGGGACAACTACACCAACTCACCCGGTATAGGGCCTGAGGCAGTCGCCTCTTCCTCCAACACATGTAGTAACACCTTGTTATCTACTACATTAACATCACAAAAGACTCTTTAAAGGACTGTTCACTACACTACAGGGACAACTACACCAACTCACCCGGTATAGGGCCTGAGGCAGTCGCCTCTTCTTCCAATACATCATGCAGTAAAAGCTCCAACACGTGCGGGAAGTAAGGAAGCTCTGTACAAGTGTTGGCGATTAGTAGAGCTTGCTGGCCCAGACTGGCAAGAGAACAGTTTGATAGCCAAAAAGGTAAGTTAACTGCTACTTTTCCAACTAAACATGCAGTAAATTTCTAAAAAACTTTAAAGGGACAAATTCATGGACGTATAACTAGATTTCCCCTATTTTATTCTTATTTTAGCAACAAAAACAAAAACCTTGAACCATCCCTGATGATGCCGTGGAACGGCAAAAACTCGGACAATTTTAACATTTTTTATTATTTTTATAGGCCTAATTTGAAACAATATTGATTTTATATTTGAACCATTACTTCCGCCAAGTTTCGATGCATTTCAGGTTAATCTATTGCACGTTGTTTCAGCACAGAATATAAACTAAAAGAAACCTTAAACATTAGAACGTATTATCCGGTTTAACAGCCATCCGTACTGTTTCCTTGTCGAAAAATATATTGCGTAGAAAATCTCTTATAAATATTTATCTAAGCACGTCGGGCACATCTTAAAACATGCCGACTACTTTATCACTCGTGACACTTCAATCTACAACTTACTTTCTCCTCAACAGTTGTCTAAGCACGTGATGGAGATAAACCTGGGTCTATTTAGATGAAAAAGGATACTTTTATTAAATGATCACTATGTACATATAAATAATATACAGAAATTGTACAGACAGGGAATTGAGAGAGATAGATGTATGGGTATAATAGATACGTAGACAAACAAACAAACAAATAAACAAACAGAAATATTGACTTACTGACTGATAGAAACATAAACAAATACAATGAATAGATAAACTGAGGGGCATGGAGGAAATAAAAGGATTAGAAAGTAAGTAATAGTAGGAAGGAATAGTAATAGGTGGGTTCGACATCACCCACCATTTTTGGATGCACAATGTAAGGTATTAAATAACACTGGATCAGATAAGATTGGTTCAATTTCTCATTTTAAAAACAGTCGTCAACAATGTTGAAAAATGTTGGATGCCAGTGATGTATGTTGCTTCGCTAAATTAATCACAACCATTAGGATTTACTAGTCCTCCCTAGTTATTACTACACACCCTCCGTTTTTTATTAATTCGTAACAGCAACAAGAAAATAGAACAAACACAGAAAACCTTTGCTTTTCACCACTGACACCTATGTTATTTTAACTTCATTTATGGTCTATTTTATTCCTAATAAATTATGTTCCGATTGACTTAGAATTTGTGATGGAACAAGTTCATACAAAGATACAACGTAGACATGATTTGAAATATTAGGAAGAAGTGAAACATATTACAATTAACTGGTATAGCTCGCTATATTTTACTAAACGCTCGGTCCAGTTTAACGACAGGTTTACTGGTCCGCCACGAGTTTTACATGATCGGAGCGACTACCGCCAACTTCGAACCCTGAATCGCCTGATTTTATCAGTCAAATTTTGTGCACTACAGTTAGATTTAATACCGTTCTTTCCAAGGTACAGAAGGGGAATGGTTGCGGCGAGAGGGAGACTGGTGACACAGGGGAGGTGACCTCAAGTGCCATGGGCTCAGTGGCTGCACCTAACACCACGGCATCTTGAAAGAGAATGGCTGTAGAGGCAAGTTACAAGCAGTCAATATTAACCTTTTACTCCCATCAAATTTATTATCATTTATCTCCTCTTTAAAATATGTTGATCGGTTGTGAAAATAAAGGAACTGATCATTTGCTCAAAACTCTTAAGTTGTGGGTTCAACATATTTATGGAAAATGTATTGAGATGGATAATGAGAGATCACGAAAACATCATTTGGCACTGTTCCGAATGAAAAGGGTTAAAGCCCCATTTGTTACCAAAATACAATGTGGACGTTTAATAATTCCTGGGTAGAATCAAATTCAGTTGATGATATAAGGTAGTATGAATAAATTTGCAACAGCAGCCTTTGCATTATGTTTTGAAGACTGGTGGTATCTATTTTGTTCATTTTCTTGAACCTCTGATGTAAAAAAGGGCAAATTAACCTAACTGATAGTCTAAATATAATTTTAGCAGCTACTGCAACTTCGAATTGTTGATTTTTTACTTCTTGAGTTGCACTAACCCTCTCCCAATCCCGGTTGCAGCACCTTCTAAGACAACAAGGTAAGCTCTTGTCTGTAGGAAAAAAAATCATCGAGATCTTTCCAAGTTTGGAGTTGCTTGAGCCTGTATTTGTGTAACCATAGTACCATAATATCACACTGGTCGTACACAACTACTTTTTACTTACCCAATGGATAAATTTTCAGTTGAAATGGTAACATTATTCTTTTTGAAAGGAAATTTGGAGGCTTCTCGTCGTTTCCTGGGAATAATGGCAACCAAACCTGGAAACCACAAACATTTCATTACAATCTTAAAATACGACAACTGAAGCACTCATAACAAATGTAAACAACAAAAACCTTAAACAGAAACCTTTGGCCCTACATCCAGTAAGCCCCACATTCCAACCAGAGGGATTCCCATTGTCATTAGTTACCTTCTTCCCCTGAGCCCCACATCCCAACCAGAGGGAGCCCCACATCCCAAGCAAAGGGTTTCCTATTGTGATTAGTTACCTTCTTCCCCTGAGCCCCACATTCCAACCAAAGGGATTCCTATTGTGATCAGTTACCTTCTTACCCTAAGCCCCACATCCCAATCAAAGGTCCTCCTATTGTCATTAGTTACCACATCCTAACCAAAGGTCTTCCTACTGTCAGCAGTTATCTTCTTTCCTAGAGCCCCACATCCCAATGACAACCAAAGGGTTTCCTATTGCTATTAGATAATTTCTTCTCCTGAGCCCCACATCCCAACCAAAGGTTTTCCTGTTGTCATTAGTTACCTTCTTCCCCTGAGCCCCACATCCCAACCAAAGGTTTTCCTGTTGTTATTAGTTACCTTCCCCTGAGCTCCACATCCCAACCAAAAGGTTTCCTATTGTCACCAATTACCTTCATTCCCTGAGCCCAAAATCTAAAACTAAGAATTTCCGATGGTCTCTAACTACCTTCATTTGAGGGGTCCTACATCCCAGCCATGGGGTTTCCTATTGTCATTAGTTACCTTCATTTGAAGGGGTGCTACATCCCAGCCGTAGGGTTTCCTATTGTCATTAGTTACCTTCATTCGAGGGGTCTCACTTCCCAGCTAAAGGGTTTCCTATTGCCATTAGTTACCTTCATCCCTTGAGCCCCACATCCCAACCAGAGAGCTTCCATTAAATGTCGCTTGGTGAGACTAGAGGACGAGGACGTCCACACATTCTCCACACACGAAGCCAGTGCCACCGGAGGAGAGAAAGATGCCTGCGTAACACAACCACTAAATCAGTAAAACCTCGGACTGCTTAGCGTGAAGAACTGCTTAGTTTTGGAGATAAACAAGGACAAAGTTATCCAATCGATAATAGCAAAGGTTTCAATATACCACTTTATGTTTTTAGAAGATCCCAATATCCTAGGACCAGCGGATTTGCGGCGATGGTTATGATGATGATTTTAGCTATGATGAAGACAATAACGATTGTGATGATAATAAATGTGGTGGTAGACGTGAGAAGATAGAACTTGTGGCGTTGTTGACAGGTGAAGATAACAGTTGTGGTGGAAATCAGTTTGATCCCGGCAGTGGAAGAAATTGATACTGGTGGTGATAGCAAAGAGTAATGATGACGACGATGATTACAGAGTTGGTGGCTTTGTTCTTGTGTTACAGTGGATAATGATGAAGAGAAAGATAACAATGACTGCAACTGAGATGGTGGTCACGATGATAACAGTAGTGATCACAGAAAAAATATAAATGATAATGGTGTGGTTTGATGATGATGATGCCAGTATAGAAAAACGTTGACCAATATAATTATGCTTTAGGTGACTATGCATGGTACAAAAATGATGACGATAATGGTAACAAAGATGTTGGTCGTAAGAATGGTAACTATATTGCTGTCAAATATGGCTTTGACTCTGAAGTAAAGGATGACGACATTATAAGTAGCTTATGAAGGTGAAGAGCAAAAGTTCATCAGAACAGGAAATATATTTACAAACTTTTTCATACGCCAGAATTATAATTTGTAATCACACTCGAGAAACGGTACAGAATTGCTGGGTGTAGAAAGTGCAAGTTCAACAATCAATTCTAACCTTTCTCGTTTTCCTTTCCTTATCAGGGGTTACTTTGTCTCTTTGGAACATCAGTAGCCACCCAGCAACATTGGTTATCAGGGATTCTACACCATCTAATCCTTGTAGGGGTTTACAACCTGTTACAAGACATACAACAAATTAGATGGCAGAAAATCAACGGTTCTACTGAAAAACTAATGCCATTCAATTTTAAAAGCACCATTTATGACATAGTTAAGAATTAAGAATCATGAGTAATGTTTTAGTATTAATTACCAAAATCTTTAGTCTACTCGGACTTGAGTGTATGTAATCAAAGATGAGCAAAGTGAAGCCACGAAGATGAGTTGGCAAGTGAAACAAATTATTCATAATAAGCATTCATCCATGCATCATCTTCATTATCTTCATCATTTGATGCTTTTCGAATCATTGTACAAGGAAAGGACTGATCGTGGTCAAGGGGGAACAAGATCAAGCAGTGAAGTATTTATCAGTCTCCTTACAAACATTAAAGTAGTGTTAAATATAACAGAATGCACGAAATGGCTCTGGTTCCATACCATCTAGTCCTTGTAGGGAGTTAGAACCTATTGCAAGAAACGAATTTTATTAGATATAACAAGACAACGGTCAAGTTAGTGACACCAACTGATGCTGATAGTGCGCAGCAGGTTGCAAATTTAAATTAGCAGCTTCAGAGGTTTACTTTTTTAATTGTTTTATGTTACCACACATACTCTGAAGGAAGATTTCATGTCGTTCAGAAATAAGCAGCACGGAAACGTCTTATTTTTCGAAAACTGAGTAAATAAAGCTTACTATCTCCACAAAACAGTTAGGCATCATTCTTCAGAGAACACAACAGGATCGCAACTAGCTCTATGACGGAGGTGAATTAAGCGAATCCATTTTACCACACCATGGCAAGCTACAAGGCAGCAAACTGCGCTATCTGGCTCCAGAACAGCTAAAGGGCTCCTCAGATGTTTCAACAAGTTACATCCAAAATGCTCTTCAAACACAGCTTTGGTAGCAGAAAAATGATACTTCGGTCTTGTAAATCCAGAAATCAAAGTTTTCTGAAGACGGTTTTGCATTTTCGAATTTCCAGGCGCCGCCATCTTGAAATGTGCCGTGTTACGGTTGCAGTGCCAGGCCTCCTCAAGTTCATTAACGTTGTATGGATGAGAGCTGAGCCTGGCACTGCAGATGTACGTGTAACACATCACATTTCAAGATGGCAGTGTCGGGAAAATAAAAAGTGAGAAATAGCCGTAAAAAAATCCGATTTATAGACTTACAAGACCAAAACATAGGGGTTTTTTTGCTTTAGAAGCTATCTTCGAAGAACATTTTAGTCGCAACTTGTTGAAACGGCCGAGGATCTCTTTGAAATTAGAGCCAGCTTCAGTAATTCACCTGCGTACGCTGATGTTAAAGTGATGTGTACCACGGCTAAGGGGTGTGGTACGTAGTTAGCCAAAGAGAATTCCTGCACTCTGCTGACCTCAATTGTGGGATCTGAAAAACAATTACCATTTCAGTCAGCAAACCAAAACCTAATAAACGTGATTCCAATCGTACGTAAACAACAATTAACAAAAGAAAGGGAAGCAATTTTAGGCCCCAAATATAGAGGAAACTATAAATCCTCATTTGCCTAAACTTTGAGTTATTATTGAGTTGTGGCACAAAAAAAATATTTGTACGCCCGGAAAGATGGAAAATAATTCTAAAGTGAACAAACTTGTTGAGTTCTAGTCTTTTACGTTAAAAAGAGTCAAACATAGTCCAAAGGTTATTTTTATCTTTAACTTATGTCAAAGTGCATGTCATCATTTTGAATACTACACACTGTACAACTTAAGCGGTAGCAGTAAAGTTTATAAATTACTGAAAACTAGTTGTGAAAGAAACTGTTTCTTCTGTTTAGGTGAGTTAGCTGAATATGTATTGTTGATCAACAAGGGTTGATACGCTATGTTTTTAGCCTTAGGATTGGGTGTAAAGCTAACGTCTGCTCTGACGAAGAAACACATAAATCAGTTTGCTGCAACCCGGTCACTCTTTGAGGTTACTCACACACCCTTTATCTCGGCCAAGAGTGATAGAGGGCACCCTACTATCTGAGAGAAGCTAAAGTACTATCATTTACTTGTGCTCAATTCACCTCGCCCTAACGTATAAAATGTCTTCCTACTATGAGAACAGTAGGTTGACATAATATTGCTCACTTGTACCCCCTTCGCCTGGCCTTGAAGTGAAGATTATCATCCTCTATTACTGTCTGAGCTGTAGGTAAAGTAATATCACCTACTTGTACTCCCTTTACCTCACCCTAATGTGCAGAATATCACCCTACATTACTGTCTGAGCTGTAGGTAAAGTAATATCACTTACTTGTACTCGGTTCACTTCGTTCCAATGTGTAAAATATCACCCTAGTGTCGGAGCAGTAGGTTTAAGTGACACCACCTACTCCTACATGCTTCACCTGGCCTTAATGGAAAGAATATCACTCTACATTACTGTCTGAGCTGTAAGTAAAGAATTATCACTTACTTGTACTCTGTTCACTTCGCCCTAATGTGTAAAATATCACCCTACTATCAGAGCAGTAGGTAAGCAGCAGGTTCCTGAAGACGTTGATGAGGAAGGCCGGAGCTGGGAGTTTAACCGAGTGTGCAAAGGCGTTGTCAAGGTTACAAGTTCGGGGATAGAAGCAAATCTAGCAGAGAATAAAAAAAATCTAGTACAAAATAAGAGGCAACTGACCACTGACTAAATAATTCGTGCTTTCTCAATTCAGACAGGAAATTACACCAAATATGCTATTCCAGCGGGCAATGAATATTGTCAACAAAAATGCCTGCCCAAAAACAATCCTGCAAATCTCACATACGAAATAACCTCTCCCTCCACCCCCTCCCCACCCACACACACACACACACACACACAAACACCACAGAATTAAGTATATGAATTTTGGTAGTGGGTTTCTTTGATAAAAACAGTACCTTATTTAGGTACTGGATCGTGGTGTACTACTACAGTACATTCATTACAAATAGGTTTATAAAATGAGACACTTAAACACACGTATTTGTGGAAAACAAGAGGTACAACTATGGACGAAACAAAAGCTAACTCTTACAGCGCATACTGGTCGCTGTTTTGATTTAAAATGTTTTGGAGTACGTCAGTTTTCGTTGTGAAGATGGACAGAAAGATGCATCACTAAACGTATACCTGGTCCGACGATGACTGCATATTGTAGCAGGGAAAGATCAAGAAATCCTTCCACCAAGCTAAACCTCCCCTGCAAGATATGCTTTGTTCCTGAGAAAGTGAAGAGGGAAATCAAATCTAGTAAGAATGAACATTTCATTACAAGTGAAGTAGCTAACTTTGCAGAAGTCATTAGTACTGTATCTGGTGAAGTTTGCAGTATAAACAAGAGCAGCATTACATGGATACCTACAAATATACTTTATTGTTCCCAACAAGGCTTTCGAATAATACTGTATGGCCTACGTATGAATTCCTACTGGATTAAGAACCTGCAGGCTGAAATTTGCCATTTAAACCACCCAACAAACAAGAACTTGTTCATTCTCAAAAATACATTTTCTTTTTTAGAAAAATCAGTACAAATTTCATTAGTTAATTTGTAAGTTATGTATTAAAGTAGACCTCTCTTCTTCCTACAATTTCTTCAACATCGGCGTAAAAGTCACGAGAAATCAATAGATGTTGCAAAGCTGAATGACCTGGCCGCGTACATTTAACAAAGTCCGTAACAGAAAGTTTTTAAGCAACAAGGATGAATACGCGACGGAGAATGACTGTTGATAGTTAAACTTCTCTTCTCTTCTTTTTGCTTCTGTTTCGCTTATCAAGTTTGTTATTGTTTTAGTGTGATGGTGTATGAAAGGAAGAAATCAGAAGCCTTAGTTTTGCAGCCAAACATTTCCTGCTATAATTTCTTTTCACACGCTCACGTTGACCACAAAACCCCCAAACTGAGTTTTTCTTGTTCAATTTTGAAGCTGATTTAGAAAAGGTGAGTAATCAGCTGACTGCATTCCTACGTGCTATTATTGTGTTCTGTAATTGGTCCAATCATTTTGTGTCGTTGTCACTGACGTTAACGTCCTCGTTGCTTAAACTACCTAAATATTAGCAACGAACCTCACCTGTGACACGTTGCCAAAGAGTTTCCACTTCCTGCTGGCAAGAGAGTAGTGAGCTACTCCAGTCTTCCCCGCTACAGCGATGCAACTTCCGCTGGCATCCACAGCTGCATACTGCAGCAAATTACAGAAGAGAAATGTTAATAACAAAATGAAAATAAATATGATGATGATGATGATGATGGTGATGATGATGATGATGATGATAATAATAATAATACCAAAAATAACTAGTTAATAAAATGAAAAAGTCAGAAAACGTTTTCTTGTAATTTTAAGTAGCGATGTACGTTTACAACAACGCTTGTGTTCAGTGAAAGTCAGAAAATTTCCACCCCACAATGCTAGAACAAAAACATGTATCCAACTGTGGAAGTCCCGTAGAAATCTTTAAGATTGTGTTTAACTCGTTACTTTTTACGAACAAAACTATCCTTTCCATTTCCACCGCCCGAATTGGAAAAGATGAACTTTTGATTTTTTAAACAATGTGCTTTCTTAATGAGAAATTCTTAGAAACAAGTTTTTGCGAGGGTTTATGAGCATTCTTCAGTTTTTTTTCTGTTTTTTTTTCTCTTCTTATTTTTTTCGCTGCTACCTTAATGAAAAAGGTGTCATGCACATTTATGTCAAAATATAATACAATACAATACGATACAACACAACACAATACAATACAACACAATACAACACAACACAACACAACACAACATAACACAACACAATGTCAAGCATATATACTGAAGCAAAACTATTCTCACCCTCACGGGCCAGTTGCTTTCCAGATAGTTGTGTGGGATCTGCAAAAGTAAATAAGGTCATGATAAAAACAAAAATTACGATAAAAATACAGTTTACATTGCAATAATGAAGAGTGCCATAAAAAAGAGATAAAAACAAGATGAGAAACAGTTTAGTAAAAGGTAATCTTTGACGAAAGCCCAAAATTTTTCCACGGGTTGACTCCTGAAAAGTATTAATATATGCCCCTTGTTGGTAAACCCTTGGGAAGAACCAAACAAAATTACAATGAGAGCCGTTCATGAATCTTTATTCATGGCAATGTACTTTAGAATTAAGATAATTTACTGTTAAAGTTTCATGCATTGTGCACTTGTATATACTTTCTACACACTAAGCTGTTTAGATGAGCAAACAAGAAGACTGTGTCTCATGTTAAAATCTATTTAAATGTCTAGGAACTCGCATTTTTCTTTCGGTTTTGACATATCCACTTCTATAGTCATAAATTGGACGTTTTCTGCACCTATATCAAACAAGTGTCGCTTGTCTGAAGGCGTCCTGTCTCACCTGTATTATCTGCCAATGTTTATTGCTGATTAGCGTACTATGACCAACTGGAGACCCTCCGAATGCATTGAGATCGATCCCATCAGCAACTTCTGAATAGTTCTTGAGTGTTTGGCTGGTCTCCGAGACCATATCGCCAGTATTCAGGTACAGACACTCCTCACTTTGTAGGAACAAGTGCTCATGGTTGCTCTGTAAATGACATGTGTGCGAGGTTAACACAGTTAACAAGATCCCTGATTGCTAACAGGGATATCCCGAGTTTAATACCTTCTATGGTCAAGAACATCCTTCTTTTTCTTATTTTTAGTTTTTGTTTTCGTGTGTCAACTTCTTTTGCCACACCATGAATTTATAGAAACACGTATTTACAAGCTCAAATAGGAAAGTATAAAGAATAGAATGAAAAATGGGTACAATAAATTTTGTAAAAAATATTATATTTTTTGACTTAAAGTTTAACTTACAAAATTAATTATGTATTTATAAGCGATGACTCGTCATGTTATTGATGTCAAAAGATGTATTCTTAATTAAGCTACAGGTAGTGCAAGTTTCATTTCAATTGTTTTAAAATTTCAGACTTTAGGTCGGAAAAACTTTGAAGGGGTCATTGTAACAATTGTCGGTGTCCATTTGAGGGTTAACACTTGAAATCAATTCAAGTGCACTGGCTATCTTACATGTAAGTGGCTATTTTGATTAAAAAGTAAAGAAAATATCCAATATCTTTCAACTGTTGTAGAATTTTGTCAATCTTTTTCTCGGTTGTTTCAAGCTTTTCCTGTTTCTGTCCTCTGAAAAGAACACTTCCTGGCATTGTGTGAAATAATTACAAAGTCAATATGGCTATTCGCAAAAATAATCGCACTCAAAGAGTCGAATTACTATGACAAAGCAGCGACGACTGAAACCGTACATTCCGCGTGCTGAAAACGAAAGATAACATCCCCGGATGTGAGTAGATTTTAGACAAGTAACTGGGGAGAGTTAGGTTGTATAGCCAGGCCTCAAACTTCACAGTTTCATGATTGCTACGGTAAAAACGAAGAGACCTTTCATATGACTAATTAACTAGAAACCCTTTACAGAGTCATAAAGAGAAGCATGAAAGTAAAATTTAAGGACTTTTCATGAACTGGGGTAGGTTTCTATATAATTTTCTGAAACAAAATTTAAGGATTTTCATGGTTCTTGAGAACTCACGAGTACGAACCCTCTGACAGGAATGCTTCTTGGACGTGCAAACGAATCTAATTTGCAAACGGATGCAGCCCATACAGTTTTCAATAATGGCTGACCGATTTCCTTTCAGCTTTAAAAAGTTCTACTATAAAAGCCAAGTCCATTCTCTTTTTACGCCTTGAAGCTCCAAAGGTAAAATTCAATTTTTTCAACCACAACAAACTTGGTCCTTCTAAAATGTTAAATCTTCGATACTGGAGCTTAAAAATGCAAGAAATAAATAGTATGACAAAGGTAGCAGTCGTGTGATAACTTCCAGCGGTGTTTTGTATATTTCGGTAATCTTAACAACTCCTACATTCAGATCTAGATATTTGATTTTGGATTTCCTGCGGTAAGCAACAAGTAAGAATCTGTGAAGCGCAGGATCGGAGATGTTCACTCCTTTAAGGCTGAAAATCAACTAAAAGTGTGAATGGTCTGAGTCCCTTTTATAACGAAACTTCTTGTTTAAGGTAGCGGCAGTAAAGTCAAAAGAAAACAACTATTGAACGATTTCTGACGATTTTCCGGGTCATTTGACAGGTTTCTCAGTAATACTGTACATACCATGCAGGGATTCACCGTCAGTGAACTCTTCACAAACTGAAGTTGAGTGATGTCTTCTGCAATTGCATCAAAGACGTTAAAACCTAATGGTATTATCTGCAAAATCAATTGAATCATATTTGCAACGCTAAAGTTTGGTTTGTTCAAAACAAATTTGCAATTAGTCGTATTAATTTTAGGAAAACAACTCCCCAAAGTTAATATTATTTTAAAAAATATCTTTGTTTGATGTCATAAGTTGTAAACTGAAATAGTTACAACTTTAAAGATCTGTTTACATGAAGAGATGGCAACTTGGCTAGGCTGGTTACCCGGCTAACCGGGTTAAAAGACTGCTTGCGTTTACATGCGTTAACCCGGCTAGATGGGTAACTCGGACAAGCAGAACTAGGTAAGTAAAAAAACAACGAGGCAAAATGGATGCCATAAAATATTTGCTACTTTAAATCTGTTTTTACGTTCGACCTTCACAGGATAGAAACACTTGTTTCTCTCTTTTCTAAAGGTCACTGAGATAATCACTTCCACAACAGGAGAAAAACACAAAAACAACTATTTGTAATTAATCTAAGTGCATTATTAGTACTTCCAATGTTAATTTGCTTCTGCTTACCAGTGGTTCCATTTTCTTCTTCTGTTGAGATCATGGCCAAGTTGTAACCCTCTGGACCCCATCCCTGTTTTGAAATAAAATGTTCACGTGGAGCAGCAGCATAAAGGTTTGTTTCTTTCAATGACTAGCCGATTACACTTGTTATTTTAGGTTTCAAACTCGAATTAATCAAAGAAAGTACCGTAACATTTTTAATTCTCAAGTCCCTGTTTTAATACATTTTGTGGCATTTACGTTAAATAATAATTTATCCTACTAGCCTTCCAGGAGTTCCATTAAGTACTCATAACTGTAATCCCGTTCAAAGACTCTTAAAATCAAACCATCCATGCAATATTAGAAGCATTAAAGTGCTCAGATTTGACGTACTTTAGACTTAGTACAAGATAACTTTAGACTTGTTACAAGATAACTTTAGACTTGGTACGAGATATTTATTAGACTTGGTACGAGATATTTTTCTAGACTTGGTACGAGATGAACTTAGACCTTAGACCTGACAAGTTTGGTGCGAGATGACTTTAGACTTGGCATGAAATGACTTTAGATTGGATACGAAATGATCTGGTGCCAGTTGAATTTAGTCTTGGTGCGAGATAACCATAATTTGTTCTTTTTTTATTATTTCAAGGACACTATGCAAAAATCGAAAGCTAAGGTGCAATATTTTACTTCCTAAAAATTATACCAACCACAGAAAACGCAAATCGTAAAATTAAGAGGATAACTAAACCGAACATTTAGCGAGAGTTATGTAATGAAAAAATGCCAGACACATGGAATATGAGTCATACTAAAGAAAATTTGCATAGAAACAGTTTAAATTTCCAAAAGAACAGTAAGTAAAAGACAAAAACTTAAAGTTTCAAACCACCTCAACATTTCCATCGTATTACTGAAACTAAGGTGGTAAGTGACGTTACAATATTATCTAAACATGTATTACCAAACTATATCCCGCAAACCTCAATGCCTTTATCAGAAACAAGTAATGCACCTATCAATGTTAATCCCAAGGGGGGGAGGCGGGGCTGATGTCAGGCATCTGACATCTTGCAACATAATTTTTTAAAATTCCCCACCCTAGGGACGGAAATTTTGGTCAAAATTTTCAGATATTATATAAAGTATAATTTCTTCCACTCTCCCACCAAAATAGCAGTACCTGTAATACATGGACAGGTCTACAAGTTTTAATGAACAAAGAATTCAAAAATCTAAACGATTTTCAAAGAAAACAGTGTAAAAGACTCTCCCCTTGCTCACCTAAACTCCCGCTAAAACTCGGAAACTTCGCTACCACGTGCTGCAAAACAAACTTGGTGTCAGGCTTCTTCTCTGAAACATTCAAATCGCCCGACCCTGGGAACGACCCCCCCCCCCCCGGGCTTAACACTGACAGGCGCATAACTTTAAACCATTGGTGAGAGATCTACTTACCATCGATTTGACATGCAAGGGGTTGTGAAGGAACGATTCTTGGGATGTCCTACAATAAGTAAAACGGTTTTAAGATTTAAGGAAGGGAGTTCTATTAAAGTCATGTCAATTAACTTCATGTGTCATTTTCAGTAATACTCACATTCACTTTCCAAAATAAACATTTTGATACATGTTGTTACGCTATGTTTGATCACCAAATACCATTTCATCTTTACTTAAAGTTTTTTTAACAAATCTTGTACAATTTACAAAAACTGATTTTTATGAATAATCGCATGAAGTGATTTCACATGTGTTTTTAAAGTTTCCGTCAATTTGGAAACTTTGAAAAAACAAGTGAAGTTGATCTTTAATTTGCGAATGCTCGTGCGATTATTAGCTTACAGCAAAGATCAAGAGATCACTGAGTTTTATGCGCGTCTGCTTCCGCAACAGGGAAGCCATTGTTGCTCGCTGGTAATTCAATTCCAGGTTTCTGAACATACACTGAAAACCTGCCTACGCATAGGGTTGCTAAGCAACTAACGGATCATTAAATTCAAGTAATTCTGCCCCTGAACTTTTAACTTTTTAAAAAAATATCCCCGTTATCAACCAATCATCGCAAAACAATTTTGCCCTTTTCCCTATGAATACTTGCATTGAACAACTGGTATTTATCTGTTAAACTGAAAAAAAGATAATAGTATCAAAAGAATGCTAAAATACAGAGGGGAAAAAACTAACAAATTATGCCAATATTAAAAACAGTTAATTCTTGCAGCCATGATAGGATATTGTTCCATTTATTATAGCGAGTTTCTAAAGCTTAAATTCAGTTTCTGATGAGTCAAGTGACTAAGAAAATGTTTCTTCAAAAGCAAATGTCATCTAAATCTCAATTTGATCCAGTGTGATGTCTGAGCACTGATCGGAGTGAAGATTGATCTTGAGCTCTCTGAAATGTCACTTACCCATAGTCACCACCAAACGTGCAGAGTAGTAGCGATCCGAACACACTCCACACAGCCAAACCACCGTGGGAGGCCCAGGACCACGCAACTGCAATCGCACAACCATCTGGCGTCCAAGAAAGGCACTGGACACTACCTGTTTTTTGGATTGCATCTGCATTGGTTCGTGAGTTACGGAATATAATTTATAGTAATGTTTACATTTGAGTGTAATTTTCCAAACTGTTTTCTCAGTACAAAGCTGTTATTTTGTGTTTGATTGACCGTATTCCAGAATAGTAATCAGGGTTCCCACTCCTAACTGAACATGAAATTCAAGGACTTTCAAGTACCTTTTTCCAACAAATTCAAGGACCTTGTGCGGCAATTTTTCCATATTTTGCTGTAATCAACAAGCAGTGCCAGTTATTCTGCATCTAGTAACTAGCATTGCAAGTTTAATATTTGACCATCAGCGTCTTCACAAGCAAACACATGCATTGAAAAAACTAAATACTTAACCTGTTCGCAGATTGGTCAAAACTTACAGCCAATCACAAATTCTGTAAGACACAAATTTGCTTTAGGGGTCGAGCTCTTGTGTTTTCAATCTGAGCATTTGTCAATTTTAAATCAAAGTTTTAAACAAATTGTAATTATTTGCTGGTGCTGCATCAGGTAATTCCAAAATTTTTGAGGACCGTGGGAACCCTGAGTCATACATCTGAGAAGATTTCTAAATACCCTCTGAATTTGGATTATCCAAATTAAGAACTCGGATGTGCTTATATAACATAAAGCTTCTTTTGTATACTTTGAAAGAAGCATACTGCTTGATTGAAGGGATCAAAGTTCTTATTTCGCATATCCTTAATAAGGAGTTTGGTCAGTCAAGCACACCCTTCGATGGGTGGTGGTCAAGTGGTGTTACCTGTGGCCTAAACACCTGGCTAGTGAATGTACTCTGCTCACTAAGTATGGAAGAGTGGAGAACATAGCTATAACGCTTTCGATAACAATTTTTTTTTTGGAAAATTACTCTGGTGCAAATGGGAGGCCATAACGGAAGGACATTTCAAGAACTGCCACTATCTCTGTAGCTACAAAAAAGCTTGACCCAGCTAAAATAGTCATATCACTATTAGTATAATTACTGTTTCCAAAGGATACCTGGGTAGTCCTTGCTTGATAAAACCAGTTTGTGTGAGATCTGAAGTGCTCCTGTGATGTCATCAAACCCATACACAAGGCACTCTCCACTAAAAAATGAAGCTCACTGGTTAATCAGATACAATATCATTAACAAAACTCACTAGGTGTACAACATTGTCAACCCATTTACCAGGTGTACAATGTTCATTAGGTGTATACCTTCATGAACATAGCTCACCAGGTGTACAACATATTGAGCAGAGCTTACCAGGTGAACAACATCTCCAGCAGTGCTCACTAGGTGTACAGCATCATGAACATAATTAGCTAGCCAGGTGTACACATTCTTGAACACTTAAACCAGGTGTACATGTATGATGTGCAACATGAACATAGCTTGTCAGGTGTACACAATCATGGACATAGCTCATCAGGTTAATAGCATCATGAACATAGCTCACCAGGCATACATCTTGAGTAGAGCTCACTGGTTATACAGCATCATGAACATTGCTAACAAGGAGTACACTATCTTGAACATTCAAACCAGGTGTACTACACGTATCATGAACATACAGCTCAACTAGTCTGAAAGTACATTTACATACACTGCAAGTAAAATCAAATGTATATCATCCTCAGAAACTCCTGCATAACATCATAGCATACACTGCAAGTAGAATCAAATGTATATCATCCTCAGAAACCCCTGCATAACATCATAGTATAAAGCAAGAAAAGTTCTCACTTGGTGCAACCATATGCAATCAGTCGATATCTGTGATTAACTGCAACACAAGTTGACGAATGCAGGTCTTGGGCCCACAGTCCAATGATATCCTGTTGAACATTGAGATCACAGATAATGTACAGGTACATGTACATGTGAGCAAATTCATTTCAAAGATAAATAAGTGAAATAATATACCAAATACTTAATATATGATTTTAGATTCATAACACAAAAAATGAGACCAAAATGTAAATTTATACAGTAATGCATTTATCTGTACAACCCTATCCTATCAAATATAAAGACTGATTTTAATCAAGGCCAATACAACAACCAGTCTTAGAAGCAGACATTGTCTGGTAGATTAGTGATTTTGGCTCGAGTTTTGTTCTCATTCACTGATCCTATTGGCTAGTTTGACATCCTGACTTGCATTGAAAATCCTATGCAGACTTTACCAATCGAAAATTGAATCCGAGTGAAACAGAATTATTGTTCAAAGCTAAATGCATGTGTTTGATTCAAATCTTAGTCATGGTTGTAAATACTTACTGAAGAGTCAAAGCTGGCTGTTGATGCTGAGAGAAACCCCCCTCTGCCATCAGCCAACACCACTGTAAATCCCCCCAGCAAGGGGCTGTACTGCATGGCCCTGAAACACACACCTTCATGTTCAAGGGGAACAGCTGTGTACAGAGGAATCGAAAACAAAATAAATGAAATTTAATTAATAAACATAACTGTTTCAAGAACTGCACCCAAGAGTAAAAAGGGTATCAAAAGTGTTGACACTAAGAAAACTTAATATTAACTAAAAGTATCAGTAAAATGGTCGACCCAGTCAAAGGTAACTCATTTTTCTTTAGCTACACTGTACCACCACAAGAGTAAGGGAGGGTGTTACTCCTTTCCCAAACTTTACCCCAGCATGCGGTAGTCCTTACTGTAGTTTATCAGTATTGCTGAGTTGACTGAAACAAGACAAAGAGTAGTTCTTGACAAAATGAACTCTACAGGAGAAACATATTAGAGGCCCTGTAAAGGGGGGGGGGGTCCCTGTGTCACCTGTCTACATTTCAAGACTTCAAGTATGTCGCAGTTTCAGGACGTTCATGTGTCACTGTCAGTATTTCATAATCTGAACAGCTCATATTGTTTGTTGCTAGTTCATGGCTCTCATGTCGTATTAAGGCAGCTATAATTATTTATAATAATAATGTGTGAAGAAATGGTTCACTGATGAAAGAGCTGAATCTTAATCATCCAATAAGAATATCCAATATCAACCTTGTTTCAAACTTAAGACCTACAGTATAGTGGTTACACCTTTGTGGTTGGTATCCCAACCCTTTGGAACAATCTTCCAGACAACCTGAGAAACTGCGAAGCATTTTAAAACCTTTAAAACTCATTTGATGACACTACTTTTTTAGCATGCATAGACTGTAGCAAATGATTTGATCGTAGATTTTCATCTACATATTTATTTCATAAAAGTATACACCAAAATAAGGTATGTATAAAGAAGAAACTTTAAGGCAAATGCAAACATTTAATTATGATAATAAATGCCCAATTAACCCTCGAACGTCCAAGGTGGGGTCAAATGGACCCCCCCCCCTAAGTTTTTCCAACCTAGAACTCGAAGCTTTGAAGCAATCAAAGTGAAACTTGGTGTACCTGTAGTCCGATAATAAACAGATCTACAGA
>JANSTQ010218731.1:0-14404 GCA_026167885.1 Bergia puertoricense | reverse complement strand
AAAGGCTCTGACTTGCACTTAAATGGACACCTTGTTATTATGGTCACCTCGTTATTATGGTCACCTCGTTATTATGGTCACCTCGTTATTATGGACACCTCGTTATTATGGTCACCTTGTTATTATGGTCACCTTGTTATTATGGTCACCTCATTATTATGGTCACCTCGTTATTATGGTCACCTCGTTATTATGGACACCTCGTTATTATGGTTACCTCGTTATTATGGTCACCTTGTTATTATGGTCACCTCGTTATTATGGTCACCTCGTTATTATGGACACCTCGTTATTATGGTCACCTTGTTATTACGGTCACCTCGTTATTTTGGACCCATTCTTCTGATATTTGGAAAGAAAAATGTATTATAATTATTTGTCTTTCATGGATTTTTAATCTTAGCATTTGCAAGCAAGTTAAACTAAATGTTTCAGAATGAGAGAGATGCATTGACTTCTGGCTGTCTTCAAAGTGCTCAAAAAATCTTGAAGTTTTGTTGAAAACTACAACAAAATTCTTCTGAGTACAGTTGTCGCATCACTTCACTTGACTGTAAAAAGCTTGTGATGTAAAAGTTGCATTGACTTTTGATTGTTATATGTATGCTCATGACATTTTAGGAGCAATACAGTTCTCAAAAACTGCATATAAAATATGCGAACATTCTGACAGGAAAACGTGGAAAAGTTTGTATTTTTACATGCACTTTCTGAAGAAAAAACTAACACCAAAACAGTTTTTGCTAAACTTTTTCTTGTTCCCACTCCTAGCTGAACATGAAGCTCAAGAACTCCAACAAATTCAAGGGCCTTGTGTGGTGATTTAACCCTTTCACCTCCAGCCAGTTTATCAACATCTGTTTTCTCCCTACAATATCACTACAAAGTAAGTTCTTTGGTTGTGATAATAAAGGAAATGATCACACACTGCAAGCTATCTAGTATGAAAAGCAAAATTCTCCCAAAATCTTTAATAGAAAGTATGGAAATTGGATACAGTTTAGGAGAATTTAGCAATACGCATATGTTCTGTTTGGGGCTGAAAGGGTTTAACTTGAAGATTTGCTATATTTTGCTGTGAACATCAAACAGTGATAGTTATTTTGCATCTGGTAACTAGCAATGCAAGTTCAATCAATGGCCATTAATGTTTTGGCAAGCAAACACACAACACTTTGATAAAACTGGATTCTTAACCTGACTTCAGATCGGTCAAAACTCGCAGCCAATCACAAAATTCTGTAAGACACAATTTGCTTTAGAGGTTGAGCTCAATATGTGTTTTCAGTCTGAACTGGCTGGCTTTTGCTTTTGTTGAAATCTTTTAAATCAAAGTTTAAAATTTTAAAAATTTGCTTGTGCTGCATCAGACAATAAAAGGATTTTGAAGGACCACCACTGATTTTCAAGAACTTTCCAGGCCTGGAATTGTTATTTTCAAATTCAAGGACTTTCCAGGATTTTCCAAGGACTGTGGGAACCCTGCATTAAGTTGCAAAATTGAAAAAGGTATGTCAAGCTATTTCTTTTACTTTAATTTACCTTTAACACCTACACTTGTTATGAGATGCTTTTCCATTTTTGCAGTTTGCTCTTTTATTTTCTACCATATTCTTTTATTAATGCCTATACTGCGATCACTAGTATTTATATACATGTATCTCATCCTTGATCAATTTATACTTTTAATTTTGTCTTTAATTGCTACCACTCTCACCTTGCCCCTTATAATTATTAAATTAAGGTGGTCTGTACTTTTCACTCTTGTATTGTCTATTCATCTATAACTTAATTTACAGCAAACTTTATTTTTGAGTGCTAATAAAGATTGTTGCTACTGTGTCAAATTAGTGTGACATATCAAAAACAATAAATATTATCATTCACTGTTCTTACCAAGTGGGTTGTTTGACGACATCCTGGTCTGAATGCACAGGTTATGTCTAGTAAGGAATTTTTCCACCCATCCACTTGATGCCTTGAAGTCAGGGCATTCATCTCGAATTAATGTTCGCGCCTGAAGCTGAATGGCATCTCTTGTTACAGGTGTGCCATTCTCCTGTTGCTTCATCACCCAAAGGTAAAGTTTTTCATCAGTTTCGTTGGAGTAACTCAGACGACGACCACCACCCCCTCCCCTCTCTCCAGGGGACCTTTTTTCTCTCTTGCTATGCCCATGTTTACACCAAACCTGGACTGTGGATCGCGGTACACTATATTTTCTTGCTGCCTCTCGCACAGTGGTTTCTTTGGCATAATTAACAACCTCTTGTTTTTGATCCACTGAGTAAGTCTGATAGCCTGGGATTAAACCTTTTGCAAACAGTAGCTGCTCACTTAGTCCTGTTGAAATAAAACAAAACCGAACTGAGCTGCTAAGTTTAACTAACCTTGCAGAACAAACAAAATTATTATAAAATTAACTGACTTTTTAAACTAGTAAATGTGCCCAGGTTGATAGTAACCAAATTGATTTTCCTTCTGGCTGTTCTTGTCAGCTGTGTGCTATCTTGTGTAGGAATAGACAAAAATGTTTTGAAATACTTAAATTTAAAATAGTTCATGATGTGTCCAGATTGTAGTTTTATATATATATACTGTATCTTTTTCATATAATTTATACACATTCATATAATTCTCTTTTATTTCTATTTTTGTACTCCTTATAACTTGGAATTTAAATTGTAAAAAGATTCAAGTTATGAGGAACTCGTAAATTAACAAGCAAAAGACATAAAGGGAGAACAAAATAACTTAGTTTGAGTTATTGGGAGGTTTGAGATATCAAGGATACAAGCAGTACCTGTAAAACTCACAAGGTTGATAAGATACATGTACAACTTGGATACAACTGGAATGAAAATTTATTAAACTTATGTCCAAAAAAGTCAAATAGGAGGAAAAATGAATTATATTAAATAACAAGAAGAAGGACAGATTTTTTTTTATTTTCCAAAACAGACAAATTTAAGGCAGGGGGATTCACGATAAACCTAAGAAATACAAACTCAGTGGTCTTATCTGAACAAAAGCTTACTTGTCATTTCTTACTTAAAACTAAAAAAAACTACATGACTAGTTACACTAAGTGACCAAATACTACCAACCATCTCTGGGAAACTCCTTGTGATTTCCATTCAAAGAGAGATCTCTCTCAGCAGCAGGGGACTCAACTCCATTTGCAGTGCCATTTTCATCAAAAACCTCATCTGGTTCTTTCTTCACTCTTCCATTACCATAGTTTATCATTTCATCATCTGAATCGTGACTTGAAATTGATGCATCTACATCTGATGACTCCTACAAGTAATTATAAAATCAAAGCATTATCGTTTACTGTTTTGCTTTCCACAAGAGTAGTTGCAGATCTATGCATAATCTATATAGAGAGAGGATAATTATATCATCATCATCATCATTTAGCAGCTGTGGAAGAGATACTCTACACTACTGACTGCCAGCAGTTACTATAACTCCTTGCCGACCCAAGTTCTTCCTGAATTGTTTGAGCCCTGAAATGAATTTTTGAAGATCTTTGGTAATCTTCAGAGACTGATGTAATTTTTCAGAAAGCTTTTGATAACTTTCAAAATTTCATCCTCATATTCACGGTCAACAGGATGTAGTTTACATGTATTTGTAAGTGGTGTATTTTCCAGTAAAAGTTTATATAAGATATAAATTTGAAAAAGAATGTACTGATATGTCAAAAGTTAACACCACATAAGCTTTTGAATATTCAAGTATTAAAATTATTTAAAAATTCTACAAAACAGTATTTACTTTGCTTGCTTAGACTGTGTCATTATGATCTTATTGCTACAAAATTTTGTTAACACAAAAGAATTCTTACTGTTTATTTGACTTTTAAATAATTATTTTGCTTTAATGATTTATCAATTTATTTTCAAATATTGTATTAATTACTTTACTGGGTTCTATCAGAACTAAGCTGTATTTTACACATTATTTTAACTGAATGATTCTTACTAAATGGTTGTGAATTGCTTTGTTTAATTTGGTTAAAATTACTTTTAATCAAGTTTTTTTTTTCTTGCAAGTTATTTTATTTTACAAAATGTTATTATGGCAAACCAAAGAAAAATAGCATTTTCATTTCTAAACACAGTTAAGATTATGAGTTCTTATGGGAAGAACAGTAAATGCTGTCATAGGTAAAGGTTACTTCAGTTTAAATACAAAGAGAAAAATTTTGGAACAACTGGAATAGAAATTACTGGCACTGGTAATAAATATGAATTTATCCAAGTTTCCTCAAACTTAAATGTTTATATTCACAGCAGTTACTTAAATAAGACTAAGAAAACAATAATTATTCTGTAAAATGTTATAATATTGAGAATGTATCAGTATAATTAATGTTTCTAATTCAACATTATGGAACAAGATAAACTTTGAACTATGAAAAATAGCTGTGAAAGCATAGCTTTGCTAATAAACATAGGAAAATAATTTGTAATTAAAAAATAAAGTAAAACAATTCAGAGCTTTTAATTTTAGGTTAAAATCTATATTTTCTCTCCAAGGTTTACTTTTTCACAGATGTATCCTTTTTATAACTATGCACAGTATAATGAACCTTCAATGGCAAATTCACAGTCATTGAACTTGAACTTGATATGGGAAGGTAACTTTATTTTGAAATGAGATTCCCCTTGTCGTTTCTGAAACAACAAATACTTAACCAGATTCTTGACAAAATCTGATAAAAGTATACAAAAGTCCTCAAACATTCATATGTACCCAACCCACTTGTCCATTTTTGGGGAAACTGGTCAGGAATTTCAGTCATCTGCATTAAGCCCATAAACGGAGTCTCGAAGCATTCACAGTCCACGAAAATATGCTTACCAAAACCTGCATATGCTGTGGGCAAGACTTTGGAAAAATAAATCGAAAACAACACTAAGGCTTCAGAAAGTTTTGCATAAGTTGTTGTTTTAGAAAGAAACATCTAGATAAAAATTGTGAAGCAGTTTTGGTCCAATTGATAGACGTGTTTATTAATACCCCCACACACCCTCGCTTTGGGGTTACAGGAAAATCGGAATCCGTCCCAGCACTCGTTAAAATTATATAACTACACACGAAACGATAATACCACCGTAAATCGGGAAAAAACATCTGCTTCGTCTGATATTAGAATTTTGTGTTTATTCCAAGTGGCTGAAAGGCGCTTGACGCAAAGAAACACAACGACGATCGACCAACGACAGCCTTCCCCCAAGTGTCCTTGATGCTTACGTGAGCACCGATTTGAGAAAACGCAATGAAGTGAATTTAAATGTCTCAAAACTTCATAATCATCGACTAGATTTTACGGATATCACGGAAAATGAAAACCGTTTCACCAGCGAGTTGGTCTTAGAAGGAAAGAAGACATAATTACCTCACTTTTGCAATATTTTACGTATGAATATTTCATGACTTGCGAAGAGAAACCGGCCAAATATAGACGCTTCCTTCTTCGTGAAACTCGGCTAAGAAGTAATCACAACACAAATTCGTGCTTAAATTCGCCTTTCTTGTGCCAAAATTTCTTTCCCACCCGCCTTCAAACAAAATGGAAGGCATCTGGTCCACAAATTAGAGCGTGGGTCTCTTATTGTTTCCTCTTGGCAATTCAAAGGAAAGGGGTGTCATCTGCCGAAACATCACAATCGGAGTCTAATTCTTCTTCCTCGCAAATGTTCTTTCTAGAGAAGGCACAATCTGCAGTCTAACTTACATTAACGTAATTCTAAGAAATTATGAGCCAAAAGCGAACAGGTTTGCTTATACGCGCTGTTTTGATGACCGATCAAATTCAACTGTCGCTGATTCGTGTTCCCCTTCGCCTATGAACAACAAAGCCGGCGAGGCAACGAGTTCCTTTTTGCTTGAACGTGAACGAACCTGCCTCTAGATCCGACAAACGTTAACATGGAACGATCGAACGCGATACTTAGAAGATATTTAAAGAGAAGATACCTTTAAAAGTTGTTCTGACTTGGCTCTGGCAATGGCCGCGATAGCTTTGGACATCTTTCAAATGCGGAGACAACGCCACTGAGACGAAGGGGTACAACAATCCTTTCTGTTTACCGCACCCCGATCTCCAATGACGAAATCGTTCTCAGAAGTCTGCTTACAAATCGAAATCTTCAACGTGGACTTCAAAGCAAGTTTCGCTTCTGCTACCGACTCTAAACTTCCTTATTCTTCCTGTTGCGACGGGATAACGTAGAAGGCCGAAACAGGAGGCCCGACAGAAAGGCAAAGGTGCTTTGAGTGCAAATTCAGGGCCTTTGTTGTCAGGCTCGCTCGCGATAGCGTAACACGTCACGTGGTCACTTTCAGGCCAACGGGTGCCCAAATACGCATGCTCGTTGCATACAACCGCAAAAAGTCTGACCGATGGCTCAAGTATTAGCCTGTAGCAACTTTGTTTTGTTGTGCTTTTTTATTTGTCTTCGTCAATACTACAAATAAGAGCTTTAGTTGGTTATAAAATACAATTTAAAAGTTAAACGCACGGTTACAGTCTTCCACATCTGCTTATTTTTAAATCTTTTTCTCTACAAGTAATTTTTGTGGAATTTTAAAAAAATTTTAAATTCGCAGAGAAAAAGATTCACTGAGTAAAAAAAACGTTATGGTGCGGCTTCCATGCGTTGCCGTGAAGTCACCATTTCTTAAATCCTCGTAGAGTCCATAGACTCCGAGCTTAACTACAAAAATAACAGATGGATCGAGGATGCTTCACAGCTGCTTCAAGTTGGAATATGATCTTCTGGGCATCAGTCATTCGTGTTTGTTTTTCAAGTACCGCCGGGTCAGTTTTCTGAGAAACACCCGAACCTAAAAATAAACAGGAACCGGCAAAACCAATTTGTTTTCCTACATCAAACTAACAAACAAGACAATATTATAAGCAGCCAACAATAAAAAGTGTCTTTGAAAGGGACAAAGAAAACGGCATTACATCTAATCCAGCAAAAGAGAGTGGCAAGCTGACAACCGCTCCACGGTGCGAAGAAACGGCCCGGGGTTGGTGATGGTACGGGATAAAAATTTGAAAATGGTTCGCATAAAAACATATAAAAATGATCCCCCTAAATTACTCCTCCCCTCCCCCAAAACAGTTTCTCCTTAAAAAGTTTGTACCCAAAAATGTCAACTGAAAATAAGTAGTTTGAGCCGGTTTTCCGCTCGTAGACGAATTTGTTTTGCGATAATACAAAGGCAATTTTACGCACAGTTTTAACTGAGGAATGAAGAGGGCAGTTGATTATATTGATTTTTTCATGAGAACCTTTTTAATAAAAACGCCGAAGCTATAAAATGCCAAAACTATTTAAAGGACACACCTCAGGCTGAAACCAAAAGTGGAACGTTTATTTCTATAAACTGGAACGGGAAACCGCTACTAAATATGGTGAGAGTGGGTGCACTTTCACATTTCATTTTGGTAAACAGGTGATGGCACTGAATTTGAGTTGGAAACATACTTTGAATGTATGCAGACATCAAAAAATGTTGATCAAGAACTCTTTGAGAACAAGCTGAGATGCTGAAGAAATTCGGACGTTCAGGCTCGGCCCAGAAAATAATTGTCAGCAATTTTATAAACTGACACCGTAGCTCGAATTTCTCAAAATTTTAAGAACGTTTTGTTAGCAATCTCAAGCTCAAGTTAAGAATTATAAAAACGATTTTTCATTTGGCCTGATCTTTCAAAAGAATAATTTTAGGCTAAATTAGCTTCCCAAACTGAAATTGCTAATTGGCAACGATGAGCATTGGCAAAATTGCTTTTTTATTTTTTTTTAAAGCGTAAATAAGGTTTGTTACCGATTTCGCCTACGAGCATACCGAATGAAGACATCAAATATATACACAGCTGTAAGGCCTGCCTAATCGAATCAGCTCAGAAACGAAAACAGTTTTTGTTTTATTATTTGATGCCGATCCAAAATGTTGCCGCTCTTCACGTTGTCAGCAATCTTTATTTTCCCCTTGAAGAAATACGTCACTGGAGGTTGCGTCACAAATTCTCGCCCCAATCCCCACTCATATCTAAAGATGCAGCGTTTGTCGTCTTCCAGTCTGAAATGTTCGGCAGCAACGATATCTTAGTTAATGTCACATCTGATTTTTCGTGGCCAGGAGAGTGTTAAAATATGAGTGAAATAAACGGAAAAACATTGCACAACTCCAAAGTAAAAAGAGGAAACGAAGGAAAATACAAATAAGTAAAAAAGAAGTCAAAGAACGCACGAAAAACACAGGCAAAGAAATCTTCCGTCCCCATCTCACATGATCAAATGGTCCATCTTTTAGCTTTATTCAGTAAGTTTCAAAGCAAAATTGATCTATCTACTCTTAACTTTCCTATCCATGCTGGGGTGCAGCTGTTCAGGCTCCCATGTGGGGTGGGGAAGAGAGAAACTTCGATTCTAGCACTGGATTAAGTAGACGAAACTTGATCGGCTATGATGTACTGTTCAAAAACATCTTAGTTCAGTATTAATTTACATTTCCATACATTCTCGAAAAAAACAAATTATAAAAGTAAAAAAACCCACAACTTTGTTTGAATGTTTAACTGTTCACTATAAGTGGGAAGAAGCTGTACTCTCGGACCAGCCAAGCACATGCCACGGAAAAACCCTATAAGTAAGCTACAGTATATGTTGTAATGAAGTGATCCCAGAGAAAAGAACTAACGTTTACAAAACGTACTTGCTATATTTTTTAACTAAAATAACAAATTAACAAAATGTAGGGAGTATTTGACTTCAACTTTTGTCTTCTGAGAATATCGGTGTTTCGGTTTTGGTCTTCAACTGGATGATCTTGAAAATGTGCATGTTTTTTGCAAGTTTCATGCCAAGGTTTAACCTAAAAGGGCATATGACTTTTTATGTGGTTGGAAGGGGAGGTGTTGGCCATTCGCCAAGTTGGATCTAATCGTTTTCATTTTCTTGTCACACAAAACTTGCATTTTCTGCTCTTAAACCGAGCAAACACGTGTCCCTTTACTTATCAAAGATTAGTCTTTCTCTTTTAACTACAACATTTTTGCTTTTGTTTTCTTGAGCTTCTGAGGCTTGAATTTCAAGGGAAATGAAAAAATATTCAAAAGGAAAGCGATCTTTTAAAGTCTTCGATCATCATTGCGACCAAAATGAGTAAATCGATTCCGAGTCCGAGTCAAAGTACCGAGTCACTTGTCAGCGGTATATGTAAACCGAAAATGGTGGTGTGCGGGTGGCATGGAGAGTGTTTGTTTTTACCCTGAAATTGAACCATTTGCATCTTATTATGTGGCACGCTCTATCTTTGCACATCTAATTAACGTTACAAATTGGTCTATTTGTTAATAAAGATGTGTTTGTTTTCTCTCTGCAGATGGCAAGGACTGATGTGGAAATTATCGAGGTAAGTCGACTTGTCACGTTCTTTGCAAGTGTGCAAAGTTTTTAAACGAATATCAAATTGTCACTTGGCTGACGGATACAATAATTTGTGTCCTAGCTAATTCATTAATATTTGCTGTACTGATTGATCGCAAATCTACAGCAACAGACCGAGCTGAGTAAATGTCATCGCAGAAACACATATAATCATAAGAAGTACGCTTAGCTCTTGTCTTGCACTTTAATAATCGTAATGCGAATCATAACAGATGTATTTTAACTGTTCCATTTGTAGTGGCCGCGGAAATATCGGAAAAAACGTTTATTTGTCTGTGTTTCCGAGAAACTATATTTCCAAAGGGGAAAACGATAATTCAAAGTGACTCGGTCAATCGGCGAACTCCGACCTAAATCTCGTCATTTGAATGTTTTATGGCAGACGTTTAGTTCGTTTTTATTTGGGGATGTTTGTAAAGCGGTTAAGATGGAATCGGCCGATTAGCGAGTTGATCATAAAAATTACAATTTCCAAAATTCTGATTAGTCATTTACCTCTTTATCATGATTTACTAACTTATTATAAAAATTACAAATTGGACGAGCGCGTAGCGCTCAAATCTGATTGGCTCATTCAACACTCTATTATTTATTAATCCGCCAGCAGAATCATTAATCGGATACTATCCGATTACAAGACCCTGTAATCGGACACCTGTAATCGGACAGTTGAATAAACCAATCACAACCAGAGTTCTTGGCTCTCTGACTAATCGGCAACAGGAAAATGATCAATGATTGGCAAAATGGCCAAAATTTTGGCCAAAATGGAGAATTTTACTTCCTATAGCAACAATGCATTATATAAAATGGACTTCAACTCAAATAAGTTTTTGTATCCAATGGAAAGGCCACAATCCTTTGAAACAAAACAACTGCAAAGTTGCTTTGCCCTGTCAACAATCTCCTCAAGTTTAGCAGTTCCAGGTTTTCGCCAACCAGTGCAGCAGACTGTTTTCTTATTTTCGGAAATTGTAATTTTAATAATAAATTGGCAATATGATTTCGTGTCTTCCAGTTCTGTCTGTAATCATTCTCGTGTTAAACAAATCAGACTCGTGCTACACGCTCGTCCAATTTTGTTTTGTTACTCGAATGATTACAGATCGAGTTGGACTCCACGCAGTCCTATTACCATTACTTATCTGTAAATTGTCCGATTCCTTTGAGTCCGTAATCGGATACTAGAATGAACCAATCACAATGTGACTTTTTGGTTTATGATCCAATCACAAGTAAGAAAACAATCACCATGGCAACAACAAGTCAACTCTCAAAAAATGTGGCAGCAAACAAAATGGAGAATGTTTTCTTGCTTCGACCGACTCAATATCATGTCATTTCCGACCAAACCCGTTTCGTTTCTTTATTTATCGGAAATCGCAGTATTTATGATAAATTGGAACAGGACGCTTGTGTCATATTTTTATTCGTGATAAGCTAACAAATTGAACCGCAGGCTTGAGGATAATTGTTGTTTGTCACTCGCGAAATTTTCTTGAACCTCTGTTGTGTTGTGGAGTGTCTCGCTGCATGCAAACAATTTCTCTCTCAACCTGGTCGATTTGACTAAACCCAATTTATCACGTAGCCGAACTGTCATTTTGATAATGGGTTTTTCTTATGTTTTGAATTTTAATATTACGTCATTATCATTTTGACCGTTTGACGGCGTGATGAACTGGGCATTAGAACTGGGCACTAGTCAAATCGATCAGTTCAGACATTTTTGTCAGACGGCTGAGGGAAACTGTTTGCAGTAAACAGCAGTGGTACGAGAAACATAATTATCTTAAGAATATAATTCTTGGTGGCTATAAACCACAAGCAGAGGCAAGCCAAAAGCAGAGGCAACTGCACGTGTGTGCCTACTTTGCTGGTGTCGCTTGCGTCATCAAGGTGACGTCACTTGTGTTCAGTGTATGAATGCCTTTGCGCTTGCGTCTGCGCAGAATTTAATCTGACTTTAACCTGAATTTAATCGTAGGTTAAAGTTTAACCCAGGGGCGGTTAGTTCAATATATATGTAGTCCAAACTTCACTCGAGCTACACGAGATGCTATAAAAACCGGTGAAATGAAAATTTGTATGCCTTTCTCTCACGTAATTTCGTCACTCGTCCCTGATCGTTATAATACAGAAAAAGTGAGTTTGGGCAATTGACAAAAAAAATAACAGCTTTAGCTATTGTTTTATGTATCAAGATATTCTCCAAGGTAAAGAACGCAACACCAGCGCTACGTCGGAAGTCTAGTTGTTTTAATTTATGAAGATATTTTTGAGCTGTAGACAATTTATTCGAGAAATACGTTTTTAGCTGACAATCAAGACTTTCTAATATATATCAAATCATGAAGAACTGGTTAACAAATCAAGCAAACTCGTATTTTTCATTTGAGTTAAGTCCATGAATTAGTTAAAATATGTGATTGATCCTCTCAAATGAATAAATGGGCGAATCTTGCGATCATAGTCAGATTTTTTTCTCGAGTTTTCAAACTTCTTGCTTGAATAGTTCATGAAAGCTAGTAAAGATCAGTGGAATGTGTGTTCTCTGTAGCTGACAAGATTTGTTTATTTTCACCAAATAAGGGAAATAAAAATAGATAAAAGGAACTCTAAAACGAAACTCAAAGTCAAGTACGGTGCTCGGAAACCAAGATTGCCATATTTAATTCTTTACTTCTGGGTTGTCAGTCTTACTTTTTTAAAGTTAAAACTGACAAACAAGATAGAAAATGAGCTCTGATTGGTTGAAACTGACAAACAAGGTAGAAAATGAGCTCTGATTGGTTGAAACCGACCAATGAGTTAATGCGATAACTCGGCAGAAGACTCACAAATCGCAGGTGCGCAATTTAGTATTTATTTTATTTTTAAAAGAAACAAGAAACATTTTTTTCTGTATAGCAACACGAGTGCAAGTTTGGAAAAACACGACATTTCTGTGAAAACAAAAAACGCAAATGTTTTGCATTTCCCAAATGGTATTTTCTATAAACAGCTTACACTCTTATCATTTTATTTTTGTAAGAACCTTTTTAATAAGAATAACAAGGCTGAAAACAGCCAAACTGAACACACCTCTGTCTGGGACTAAGAATGTAACCTTCACTTTTCTTCAGACAAGAAGCCTATTAATCCTGAAGGGAGGGGAGGGGTAGGAGAGGGGGAGGGAAAAATTAACTTCCATACTGGACATGACGGAGATGATCGTTGTATGTTTTAAAGTTTAAAATTGCTGGATGTGGTACCGCGTAGGGCGTATTTGTAATAGATATAACTGTTTGCAATCAAAATGTCCTCATCAGAACTAACAAAAGAGAAAAAAAAGTTCCGGTGTTGCTTTTTGTAAATGCCAAATACACTTTTATTTTTTGTTTATTCCTTTAATACCTTTTAGGGGAACAATAAGCTCGAGCCACACTGGCTCCTTCTGAGTACCTTTTAGGGGTTTCTTTTAAAAACGCGACGGTCAACTCCGTCATGTCCAGTATGAAGCCCTCCAGGGGCTATTAATCTGTTGTGGCTGAACTAAGATAGCCCATGAACCCAAGGGTAGCATGGGAATGGAGACAGTGGTAAGAATTTCAGTAAGGCGTCATTGTTATAATTTACTTCGTTACTTAATATTGTATAAATCTAATTTGAAGCAACAACAAACAATGACTGCACAGCTGAGTATAGCCCATAAGCTATACTATATACTATACTATACTATACTACACTACACTATACTATACTATATATATACTATACTATACTATACTATACTATACTATACTATACTATACTATACTATACTATACTATACTATACTATACTATGCCATATGTTATATATAGATATACTATACTATGCTGTAGGGCTCAAAAGCACCTCGCCAAAACAAAATGGTTCGGTGACTTCGTCACTATGAAATTTTGTAATCGTAATTATTTCTATATATGTGTACGCTGTATAATATTTATTCATTTATGCATTTAGGTGTATGTTCCACGTGTGCTGTTTGCTGGCCCAACGCTGTAATTCAGTCGTGTACTGCAATGGCGTGTGAATAAACTTATTCTTATTATAAGCACCTATTGGTAAAGTTTGTCTATTTACATAAACAGGATAGATGTGATTAATATCATTTATTCTTTGTCACGGCTCTATCGAATATTTACAGATACATTAAAATCTGAAAACTAAACAACCCTAAAATCTAAAAGTTTTACAATGAAAAATAATTAAAGAAGAAAATTTAAAAGCGTTAACAATTTATCTAAAACATTAAATTTCATTAAAATTTTGTTTTCGTATTTCCAGTTCAAGACGATAAGAAATCTTCAGAGACGTAAGATGTGTTTTCCAAAAAGAAATAAAAATTATCAGTTACATCCCCCTCCCCGCTTTGCAGGGGCTGATTCTGTGAGGTTTTTTTTTTTGCTTTGCCATTTATACAAGATAACCTCAAACAATCGCAACAGATAGAATTATATTAGTTTAAAATAATACAAAAACTAAGTAAATAAAGAAGCAAGCAATTACATATACAAATAAATAGCTGCGTAAGTAAATAAATAAGTAAGTAAATAAAAGAGTGAATAAAAAGTAAATAATTAAAAAATAAATAGATAAAAAATAAATGAATGAACAATAAGTATATAATTAAAAATAAATTAATTAATTAATAAATGAATGAATGCGGGATAAATAAATATAAATAAAAAAGAAGAATGGCAAGGTAACTGTACTAACATCATGAACCTGTTGGAAAAAGAATCAGTAAAAACTTAATAATGGTAATTGAACTGAGTGGAGTGCAATTTGGTCTGAAATCATACGCCGAGTGATTTCAAAATGGAACGAGCGCGCAGCGCGAGTTCGATTTGAAGTCACAAGTATGATTTCAGACAAAATTGCACGACACGAAGTTCAAT
>JANSTQ010218620.1:0-14171 GCA_026167885.1 Bergia puertoricense | reverse complement strand
GGGCTCCAGACTCGAATAGTTTATACTACCTCTGGACTGTGATAGTTGGGCTCCAGACTGAAATAGTTTATACTACCGCTGGACTGTGATAGTTGGGCTACAGACTGAAATAGTTTATACTACCTCTGGACTGTGATAGTTGGGCTCCAGACTGAAATAGTTTATACTACCTCTGGAATCCCAGCACTGTAATTGTTGTTGATAAGAAGAACTGTTGTTGGTTGTGACAGACATTTTGACAACCTGTTTGGAAGTCATCTTCAGAGTCAATATTAGATTTGTCAATTCTGTTCGTATTTATAGTGTTAGAGCAGGCGGTAGTCCCGTTTAATCAATGTCCGCAGTAGGTGACACTAGTTGGCAAAGTCTGTTTAATCATGTTTCCCGGCCGGTGGTAATAGTCGGCAAAGTTAATTAAACAGACATTATAAAAACTTTGATCTCAAAATGCAAAAAATTATGCAAAAATCAGAGGTCGCTCATGCTCTGAGTTAGTATATAACGCCATTATGGATCGAATTTAAAAGACTTTGCATCTGGGAAATAATCGTTCGAGCTGTTACTCAACCAAATACGCAAAATATAAACATTCTTGCTACCCTTACTGGTCTCTTGCATCTCTACTGGCCCCCTTGTAAAGTCTGGGGTCATTCTGTCCATTATTTACAGAGATATCCCAAAAATGAGACTCTGTTAGGGTACATTTCGACAAGCCGACATGGCATTAAAACAGCTAGCAACATGTCCACGAGGGACAAGAAGCACTTACAAACCTTGCCACAGAGAAATTAAGTTTCAAAATAACAGCGAACTTCTTGTTTCAAAATATTTGACAGCAACTTAGGGTCATTTATATCTGACCGGACTTTACAAAAGGAGCCCACCAGCCCCTACTCCCGACACTGGCTGTGACTACACAACTTCAAGCCCACACTCTGTGCTTTCCTATGGAATAACAAAACTAATAAAACGCTCGGTAATGATCAACAATTACAGCGATGGTGGTCTTAGCATGCCCGACAGAACTTTCAGCAGATCTCTGAAATTCATGTGGCTGCAAAGATTTATTAATGCTGATAGCAACGAAATGGATATCATCGGCGGGAAAATGCTTTTTCCGTGCAACTTGAACAAGGAAGATGTAAAACTTTTGAAAAGATCTAGCAACTTTATTAACGAGATTTTGGAGATGAAGGCAGAGATCCATTTTATCCTCACTCACTCATATGTGTCCGTATATCCCCGACAAAAAGACACATTAGGTCTTGGAAGTTTCGTTTAAACTTTGTCAGTTGTGAGGTTACAGATACTCACATGTTTCACAAATACATTTTACAAACAGTTTGCTAAATACATGCTGGCGAAACAGAGCTGCCGAACTTGACTGTCGCAGGTGCGAGAAAAGAACATATACTTTCAAGAATTCAACTATTTTCGGTGGGAATGTGAAGGTTTGTCAAAAGTCCAAGATGGCGACTGGTCGTGTGCAAGTGGCTCTTTGTGTTTGCAGTTTTTTCTTCCTTATTGTCTCCTTAACAAGGACCAGTGTTTGACACTCTCAAACTGCCCAAACTTGATTTGTTTAGGCCACCTGAACTGTGACATTCTTCACCTGCTAAAAAACGGTAAAGAAGGTCGAGCATGGCTGGATATCTGCGATATTTATGATCTTCAAAATCTGATAAAAGGTCCAACAAAAATCTCGAAAACTAGGGAATTATGTTTAGATGTTATAGCCACAAACGCTTCAGCATTTTCATAAATCACTTTGATCAGCTGTGTAGTTTACGCACGGGAAACCCAAGAGAGTTTTAGAAGTCATTACGACCTCTTATACACACCAGAAATCGTGTACCAGAAGAGTTTATTACTCTGAAAGAAAAACAAACGGTAATCAGAGAACAACGCCAAGTAGCAGAAACTTTCAATGAGTATTTTACTAATATCGCAAAGAATATCATTCCGTATAAACACAGTGTTTTTAAAGATTAGTCACATGTTTCCAGAATTCCTAAGGCACAACGAACACATTTGGCTTTAATCTGACCAACCAGCATGTTGTTAAGACAGTACTCGAAAACATAAACCCTAATAAGGCACAGGGACATGATTCCATCCCTCCATGGGCGGTTAAAGTGTCATCCCAAACAATATCAAAACCTCTCAGCAATCTAATTAACACCATAATTATAAGATCACAGGTCCCGGGCACTTGGAAACATGGACAAATTACACCACACCACAAGAAAGATAGCTTTTTGGAAAAAGCTAACTTCAGGCCTGTCACTGTATTGCCTGTGTTTGCAAAGGTGTTTGAGAGAATCATTCACACACAAATGACACAACACTTTGAATCAATCTTCCATGATTTCATGTTTGCGTATCGCAAACATCACGATTGCCCCACAGCCCTCCTCACATTGACGGAACACTGGAGGGAGGAACTTGACAGGCACAAGGTCATAGGAGCGGTGGCCATCGATCTTAGCAAGGCCTTTGATTGCCTTCCACATTCTATGGCTTGGATGACCATGCCATGTCGCTTTTAAGAAGTTATCTATCAAACCGTTATCAGCGAGTCAAATTGGGAAACACTCTCTCAACCTGGATGGGTATGTCTGCTGGTGTGTCCATTCTTGGACCGCTTCTGTTCAATATTTTCATGAATGATCTGGTATATGCTATCAAGGGCTGCAGACCGATATGCTACGCTGACGATATTAAGATCTATCTATCACACAAGAACCCTCAGGTTGTCAAAGACGGCATAAATCAAGACTTAAATAATTCAAAACAATATTTTCAGCAGAATGGAATGCTTGCAAACCCAGAAAAATACCAGGCACTAGTGCTGGGAAACACTGATCACAACTTAAACATTAAATGCACAGATAAATCTATCTCTACATCGAAAGAAATAAAGCTGTTAGGCGTAACACTAGACAACAAACTGAAATTTGATACTCATGTTGCAAGTATCTGCCGTAAGGTAGGGGGGCAGGTAAATGCACTAAATAGACTCAAGAATATTCTACTTTGCAAAACCAAGGAAACTTTGTATCGTGCCTTTATTTTACCCAACTTTTATTATTGTAGCCAAATATGCCATCATTGCGGAGCCAGAAACACCAGAAAACTGGAAAGGGTAAACGAGCGCGCCCTATATATATATATATATATAAGGACAAGAATGTGTCTTACGACGAAATGTTAAAGTAATAAACAAATGTTTTCAGGGAAAAGCACCAACCACCATCGCTAACCTATTTAAGCCAAGAAAGAATCATTACAACTCAAGAGGCACAAACGTACTTACTCTTCGAAAAGTAAATAGCACTAAATATGGCCTAAACTCGTTCAAATACTATGCAGCGAAAATTGGAATACCCTAGCAGACTACATACGAGCTATGGCAGGCAATAAGGAATTTTTAACTAATATTCAAAAAATTAATTTCTAAAATTTAAAGCGGAAATTTTAAATTTTAGGTTTGAAAATATGATTCAAAAGATTTTAGCGAGACAGATTAGATTAGCTCAGTTATATTACGTTCAATTCGATTCAATTCGATTGGCTTAGCTTAGCTCAGATAGATTTGACCAAAATAGATTAGTTTTAATGAGATTACCTTCGATTACACAACATTAGAGTAGATTAGAGTAGTTTAAATAAGCAGTCTTATTAATATTGTAAATATTACCGTTTGATGTATATCTTATATTTTATCTTATTTCATAATACTTTTACTCTAATTTTAATGAAGTTTTGTAGTGGAATACTTGCAAACTAACGTCAAGCTAAATGTATTTACCCACTTTAAATAAAGTTATTGTTGTTATTGTTGTTCAGAATTAAGTATCGAGATAATACAAACAAAAGGAGGTGGAGAAAATGTCCATGGCAGTTTTGCAAGTTCCCGGATGAGAGTGCCAAATTAGTTTAATTGGACATGTGATAAAAAGGTTTAATTGCACGGTATTAAAGAAACATTCACAGTCAAGCAACCAATCAAAAATAACTATTTTGAAAATTTAAATAAAAGTATGCCAAAGCATCAAGTAAGGTCAATGAATCCACTAGAAAATGTCCTGGGAACTCCTTGAAAAGTTGTTGAGTTTCATGCTGAGTTAATAGCGGCAACACTGTTGAAAGGACACAGGCAAATAGTTAAATTAAGGCAAGATTTTTAGATGAAATTATTCAAATATCGAACTGTTGCTTCATCTAAAACTTTTTGGATTCGTGGATTCTTCGGTTGCACATGACGTCACCAGCGGCCATGTTGGTTGAACTTAATAAAAGAGACCTCGTTAGCTTCTGCTGTATGTTCAACCAACATGGCTGCGACGTCTTTGTTCCCTTAATCTCCAGAGGTTGATTGCAACCGAAGAAATGACTGTGAGTGGAGTTTACTTAACTCAAACATACTAGTGACGGAACTGGCGTTACCAGGAAACGCGATCTTATCCTTTGAAAGCCGAGTTAAACCTTTTAAAAAGTGCAACTGAAACACAAGGACAACTTCTTGAAGCATTTCTCTGTGGAGTTGGACCCAGGTAGGAGCGCTACTTATATTAATTAACTTGTTGAGCTCTTTTTGTGATCGAATTCGTACACAAAGACTGCAGTAGAAATGTTGCCTGCTAAACGCACACATGGATTAAAAAGTTAATTATGTTTTTGACTTTTCTAAATTGAAATTTAGTTTAAACTTAATATGATTTTTCAATTACTAAAACTGAAAGAAACTAGTAAAGGAAAGATTTTTATATATGACAGAAAACGCTACATACGTCTTACCCTATTAATTTAACATCCAAAGTTGTTAAGGTAGAAAACCGTTGTGTATGTTTCATATTTCTTATTCCACTTGGAAGCATATACACCTATTTCAAGAAAGGTAGACTGAAACATGTAAAACATGAAAGATAAGAACCCAGGCAGTTCCTGATTTTCTAATGCTCACACTGTTTTTTATTTGCCAAAGTGAACAATTTCAGTTACATCACTTTCAGCTATTGTAATAACTGTAGTGATATCAGCTCGCACTTGCACACAGCTTGAGTACTAATAAGCTGCTACCCAGAGTTCCGCTGGGTCATATCTTTCACGATTTTTTTTTTTTTTTGCTCAATCTTTTTTGAAACAGGTGTAGATTGTAGTTTATTCTCTTTTCCACTTTCCTCCAATTTTAAAATGATGTTCTTTTAATCAACCCCACGGGTGCCATCCATTTGCCAAGTCTCGATTTCATTGTATAAGCAAAATGTAATTAAAAAATCGCGGAGCGGCGACTTGCAAGAATTATGCTGATAGCAGTATCTAATCTAAAACTCGCAAGCGAACGCTTACGTTTGAAAATGTGCTAAAAATTTCGACGGAGGTCTTCAAATTATAAAAACACGAATTTTAGTTCATTAAAAATTTGATTTTAGGCTCTTGGACTGCAGAAAACAGTTTCGTAAAATACGAAATCTCTATTTATGCACAATTGTGTTCACCTGCCTCGATTAGCCCTTATGCTTATTGCAAGAAACCTTCGCCTTCAATCTATGTAATGCCTCACCTACAACTGTTATTATTGTTGTTGTAATCAGTCTTTCGGTGTAAATAAAATATGCCATGTTGTGTTGATAGAAAGATTATGGTGAGGTCGTGTAAATTGCTCTAAAATATATGGTCAAACCGCAACGATTCAGGGAAAGGAGAAACATTAAAGATGAATTATCAATATTTATAAACAAAATTAAATTTTCTAATTTATTTAGACGCATAAAACTGCCTCAAATTGTCAGAAGTTTATGGCAACGACAAAACTCCCGAAACGTTTTTCGCATAACTCAAGAAACCGAAAAAATTGTCGAATCTTAATAAATGGATTCGGGCACGGGAAGAAATGAACTACTTATTGTACAACAAATACCCAATTTATGGCTGCTTAGTTTAGTTTAGTTGAATGTATTCGCCACAACTGTTTACACTTTTGGTTTTTATTCAGACTTCAAACAAAAGACCATACATCAATCAACCTTAAACAGTGAAACTGCAATCAAGAACAAAACCAGAAATAAACTTTATAACCGAATTGCTCTCGAAGCAGCTTTCTACCCATTACACCCTTGATATTGCAAACTGTGGATACAAGTGACACTAACAAGCGTAACTAACACTTTGGTGAAGGTCCACTCGTCACTGAGAACACAACGATAAACACGTAGAACGTATATCCTGTCACACATGTGTAAAGCAAAACAAGGAGTAACAAACGTTCCATTCTTAGGTTAGCTCAAAAGAAGTTATCGAAATTTCTATTGTCAGTGTTAACTAGAGGAACGGCAGAGTTCCTCTTGGTTTTGAAATGAAATATGCGATATAACTTTTTCAGTTCGTACTCTGCCAGGTCAGTTCGCTCTATAACTGTAGTTGTTGCTTAGACGATAACTAACTTGAAAATGTTCTGAATTGATAGTCGTGTGGTCTGACTCTCGGTTTTTTCACAGTCTAGAAATGAAAAAGTGATAGCGGCAGAAGACGCCTCCAGCAAGATATGTAGTTTTTGAATATATCCTGCAAGCATGCGATTTTCAAGGTACATTGTGAGAGCACATGTTACGTGCATCATAGTCGTCTCATTGTTTGTTGTGTTCGAGCTCGTTTTGCATCCCCTCGTATCCCATACCCCACGCAAGGGCTCATGGGACGAAGATGATTACCAGGAACAGTTGAAGCGCCACTGGTGTAAGCTTCAGGAGCATAGAACCGATTGGTACGGTCTGTTGGCACCGTGCCAGGGACAACTTGGTTGGCAGTTTAGGAGAGAGCAGTCCCCCAGCCGAACAGACGCCAGCAAGAGTTACGTTAGTTCATGGGAACTGGAACCCGCAGGTCTGTAGCATTTAACAAGTTTTAGATTTATATATATAAAGATGTACTGAAATCATATTTTTTTAGTATGATTTTTAAAAGTCAAGTAACAAGGCCGGAAGGATGTCAAAATTTTTAAAATTGATAGATATATTTTTCAGTCATTAGGCCGTCCCCAGATTTTCTAGTTAATTTCGTATTCCTCCAATACCGACCCACAATTTCGCAGATTTAATTTGGACTGAAACTAAGTAGTAACAGCAAATATACGAGACAAAAACTGTTTACTATCAAATGTTCATCCAGAGTTTAATCAACGTCGAAAGACCTTTATAAGAACTGGCCCTTGAGTGGATCTCGACAGTAACATCACTGATCCAACCTTAAAGCTTCTATTTGAGACAGTTTTACAAACAACCGGCTTGGCTGACTTAGCAATTTGTGAGATAATCGCTTCAGTTCAGCCCAACTACTTTAATTGATTTCTTGTCATTATCTAAAACCTAATCTGGACGTCTTGTTTGCAAATCCGAGCGTGGCGTCAACTTTACCACTGACTTGTTTTTAGATAGGAAAATTGTTTCCTCGGAAACAAAATGTAAGCATTTGTTTATTATCATAGTACACTTAACACGCCTTGTTACTTCAGTGCTTGTTTATCATCATAGTACACTTAACACGCCTTGTTACTTCAGTGCTTGTTTATCATCATAGTACACTTAACACGCCTTGTTACTTCAGTGCTTGTTTATCATCATAGTATACTTAACACGCCTTGTTACTTCAGTGCTTGTTTTTCTTGCTCACTTAGATGATTTTGACCAGTTTATTATGGTAAATACCTCTGAGAACATAAACTAAATAATTGCGATATTTACTCAAGAATTGTTATAATAATTAACCAAAAAGTCGGCTTATCAAAGCAAATTACTTTAGGTTACATCATTGTGCACTTCTTAATTAATGTTTCTTTTGCAGGTCAGTTCAGTCGGTTCTTTATCCAGTCGGTGACGTCACAAGGCATACACAAAACATTGGGCGGGGACTCTTGGAGAGTGTATATGAGAGAAGGGCCAGTATCCCTTGCACCAGTTGTGCTTGATCATAATAACGGAATATATGAAGTATTATTCCTTCCACTAGAGCCAGGCCTCTATACAGCTCGGATATGGCTTGACTATACATTGTGTGATGGACTTAGGGAGCCACCAGCTGGTTGGTTCATTAATGGTAAGTTGTAAATCAACTAATCAATCAATCAATCAAACAGTCAATTTAACAAATAAAGGGTTCTTAAAATAGGTTTTTAACTACTTAATCATTCAATTAATCAACCAAATAGTCTCTCATTTAAACTGGTGTGTAAAATCAGCGGTGAACAACGGAAAATATGGCATCGTTAATTACAACCTTCCGAATACATCTCGGGGAATTATTTCTAATATAATTTCTCCCTCTGTAGGAACAGATTACAGTACGTATCGTAACCCTCAGGATGGAATTCTGGGATACATTGAGGAGGACCACGTGAATCAACATCTTCAAGGGAAAAATGCTGAACAATTCTCTATTCCAGGTGAACTAGCATTTGAATTGATTCAAAAAGAACTTTCAAATTATAAAAAAGAAAGTAGCTTTACTATTGTTGTTGTGGTAACTGATCTAGTATACGGTAAAATTTACCTAGGAACGGGGTTAGATCTGGGGGGAAATAACTAAGAGTTGAGGGAAGATAACCAAGAGTTGAGGGGAAACAAGCATTAGCAATGGGGTAAGGTAACCAAGAGTTGAGGGGAAACAAGCATTAGCAATGGGGTGAAGTAACCAAGAGTTGAGGGGAAACAAGCATTAGCAATGGGGTAAGGTAACCAAGAGTTGAGGGGAAACAAGCATTAGCAATGGGGTAAGGTAACCAAGAGTTAAGGGGAAACAAGCATTAGCAATGGGGTAAGGTAACCAAGAGTTGAGGGGAAACAAGCATTAGCAATGGGGTGGGGTAACCAAGAGTTAAGGCGGGATACTTTTGGGCCAAAGGACGATGCTTTACAAGTTTTAAAACTTTACAGCTGGAATAAATGAGTTCTGTAAGGACTTTACAAAATTGATGATAAAAAGAAAATATATATTTACACTTTTGAAACATTTCTAAAGCTCTGAATAGTACATAATTTTAAAATAGAACAGATCATATGTTTTATTCTTGTTGTTATCGTCCTTGTTGTCATTAAAATCGACTCTGTTATGTTAAGATTTGATCAGTATATGGTAACAACTGTTGTCACGTTTTAAAATAACTTTCTTACTGATCCAGCGGTTGCCTCTGGCATTGTCATTAGTACTGTCACTGTCCCCGACAGTTTCATTGTTACTTTTAATTTATGTTATATGTAAGGAACAAGTTTCATTGTTACTTTTAATTTATGTTATATGTAAGGAACAAGCGAAGAATGCACAAATAGCATTTCCCAGCGCTTGAGGCGCACAGAGCTGTCCAGAATGCAATGCGGTGAGAGTTGTCCTGAAATGTTATGGGACGGACATGGGCTGTGGACGAGAGGACAGTGGAAGCCGTACTCTGATCTGGGTCCAGGTAGCGATAAACTCAAACAAAGGCATATTTATTGTCCTAAATCAACTCAGTCTAATTAGTTAACTACCTTCCAGCATTTACGAACCAAGGTAGAAAACCTTTTACAGTCGAATCTCTTGATAGGGACCCCTCATTAGGTCTCTATACACCAGGTGATCGGACACTTATCGCGTGCTTGGAGTTAGCCAATCAGGTCTGCCCAGAAACACTATCCCAGAACGCGCTGCGAGATTAATAACGATTGCTGCTGTTTCACGTTTTGTTAAAAAACGAATTCCGTAAAATGAACTATTAAACAGACAAGTTCTGGTAATTACATTTAACAAAGAAGTTGCTTTTTAACCCATACACAACTTTAGCTGATAAATGTATTAAAAGGTAACGAGTCTGTACTTAAACGACTCAAATTTAAAATGGCGGCCATTCTGAGACCATTTTTTCTGCGCGCGCGGTTTTCTGGGATGGTGCCATATGATCAATTCAGTCAGGCGTTCCCAGCACGCGAGAGCCGATCATCTGGAAATGCTCACTCACTTGCTTGAAAAAGAACACAGTAAACGTTCACTCGGTTGCTTGACCTCTATGATACGGAGACCTCTATACTACGGACACCTCTATACCACGGACATCTCTATAATACGGACACCTCTATAATACGAACACCTCTATACTACGGACACCTCTATACTACGGACACCTCTATAATACGGACACCTCTATACTACGGACACCTCTATACTACGGACACTTCTATACTACAGACACCTCTATACTACGGACACCTCTATACTACGGGCACCTCTATAGACGGACACCTCTATACTACGGACACCAATTAGACACTGGCAGAAAAAAAGATCTCTGTAATGCGGACACATTTATACTACGGACACTTAAGACATAACACACAACAACAAACGATGAAAAGACTCTAGATGTACACAAGCTGATAATGTGAAAGTACTTGTTAACAATAGGAGATGAGTTGACTGTTGTCCATCAAAAAAGATTTTTTTGCTTTCTGGCCTGAAATGACGTGTCCGTTGTCCGTATTAGAGTGTTTTTAATTTTAATTTAAAAATGGGTGAGCATTTTGCCGTGTCCGTAATAGAGAACTGTCCGTATTACGGAAGTGTCAGTATCGCAAAACTCGAGTATAATACCAAATTTCGGCCACATCTGGTAACCTAAATATTATCTTGATTCGTTTTGTTTTGAATGTACGATTGGCAATGGTACTACTTCAATATTCCAGATAATACTTTTGTAATTTTTAAAAAAAAAAATCATTTGTCAGATGATTTTTCAAAAACTGTAAAACAGCTTATGCTTTCCTTGCAAACATTAAAACGCTGTCGAAAAGACAGCTAAAATGATACCGGGAAACTAGTTTTTTTAAAAACGTTGGCGAGCAAGCTGAATATGTTTGGTTGCCGTAGGTTTGGGTGTAAATCTGACGTTTCTCCTTAGAGAAGACTGAAGAATTTTGGGAAAATTGTACCAAAATTGATACTTTTAAACTTCAAGACTGTCCGTAATTTTTCCCGGAGTTCCCTCTAGTTAACAAAATTTTGTTTATAATATATCAGCAAACGAAAGTCCCGGAATTGGCACGAAGGGACACGTAAAGGCATCTGGTACCTTTTGGATTTATGGAGACTCACTCGGATTACGGCTGCTTGAGTCGATCAAAAATCGTCCTCTGTGCACAGAAATATTCAAAAACTGTGAAGGCACATACAACTGGATTTACGAGGTGCGTAAGACAAGACAAGACAAGACTTGACAAGACAAGACAAGCTCCAGAGATCTATTAGTTATGGATTACTATCAGCTTGTACTTGATATTAGCCCAACCGCAAGTCCCAAGCATGTTTGTTTCTTATTTCATTGATATGTGTAAGCGTGGTTGAACTAGTCTGTTAGATCTCTGACCCTGGGTTTAATCCCCTGATTTGCCAAGGGCTGAATTATTTTGGAACTTTCTCTTGCCACATCGTTCGTAGACAGGAACACAAAGCCCGTTGTCTAGTCACCTGAAATATTAGCTTTGGGGATATAAAACAACCCACACACTTCTCGAAAAGAATAGGGTATTCCCGGTATTGTGGTGAGCGCCACATGGGAGAGAACGTCCTCTGGATTGAAATGTGTTAACCTAAATAGATATAAAAGTGTCTTCACTTTTCTTTACATTACATTACATTACATTACATTACATCACATCACATCACATCACATCACATTACATTACATTACATTACATTACATTACAACACATTACATTACATTACATTACATTACATTACATCACATTACATTACATTACATTACATTACATTACATTACATTACATTACATTACATTACAACACATCACATTACATCACATCACATCACATTACATTACATTACATTGCAATACATTACATTACATTACATTGCAATACATTACATTACATTACTTTACTTTACTTTACTTTATTTTTCTTTACTTTATTTATTTGTTCTGATAGTAGATAGACTTAACTGGTGAATGGGATTAGGGTGACCCTGGTGATAGTAAGACCCTGTTAGCAGATGATTTCCCTGGTGGTAGGGTATATCTTGTTGTAAGGAGAACGAATCTTTTGGTTGGGTGACCTCCGTAGGTACCTTTGTAGCATGGTGAATCTTATGCGAAGGTTACTTTTGTATTGGTGTTAATCTCTTGGTAGGGAGGCTGTCCCTGGTGGTAGGGAGAATTTATCTCCATTTGAACAGGACCTGACATGTTTTCACTTCACAGGTGAAGGACAAGTTAGAACCTCCGAAGATAGAGTCGGACTTCAACCAGTCAATTATTTTAAACCACATTCGAGCTATCCTTGAACGACCAAGTATGAATAAACCTGAAAGTGTGTTTCTGTTTAACCTGGGAGTTCATTTTCCAATTTCAATTACATTCGAAGCTTATCGAATACTTATTGACAGCGTTATCAAACTATTGAAGGAGAGACACTTTGGTGGAAAGTTAAAGTATAAAGCCATGCCAATATGGAAGACCACAACAGCTATCGAGAAAGAGAAAGTAGTCCGCTGGCCGTGGCCTGCCCGACCAATCAATTTCACAATGTTTAGATTTCTGACATCTCAGGTACAGTCATCAGTTGTTCAATAGCCTTGAAGATTTAAAAATATGCACATCAGAAGATTTTTTCAATCTGCATTTCCCTTGAGAAAACCAGAGAGATTTTCAATGTTTGGTAGGAATTGGGTTTTAATTGTCGGAGAGACCAAGTCACCCCTTGACATCGGAGGCATCCAGCCACTCCACGATATCAGCTACAACAAGCTATTCGTTTTGTAGTAAAGTTAAATGAAGGGTAATGATACGGAAAGACGTGTAAAAGTATCTAAAAATTTACGTAATTAGTAGTTTCTGGATATAATGTAAAGTAGTGACGGTTATATGCTAACAACAAATATTAACAGTAATTAATATTTGACTTAATATTTTAGCTTTGTACCATGGTATATAAACATGCCAAAATACCTCTATTTATACGTTGGATAATAATGTTATGTAAATGATTGCTTTCAGCGGATACAACTGTTCAACATGTACGCCATGCAGGCGATGTGCCAGGCAGCCATTCCTGTATTGGATGTGTACCCTCTGAGTGCTGCCTACGTCAATGGAACCTTGGATTATGTGCATTACGACAACAAGGTTTTTCGTCCTGCGGAGGACCTCTTACATCGATACTTCAGAGAAAGAAAAAGCGGTGAATCTCTTTCAATGCGCAAAAATGTTGTACGTGCATGAACGTATATGAGAAAAAGGAGTCAAAACCACAATTTTATTTCTTAAAAGTTAATTTTTTTTGGTTTTGTTTGTTACGGATAGATATCACAACGCAGCAAACTAAATATTTTTGTATTTTTAAAGTTCAAAAATCTGTTACAGGAGAGTATTTCCAAGCTGGGACCCAGTAAAGTCAGTTGAGAGCGCGAAGCTGCTAGGAGTTACGATTAACAACAAACTTACCTGAAACGATCACATCGAAGTGACCTCTTAATACACTATTTTGCCTGCATCCGCTCATCGTTAGATTATGCCTGCCCAGTATACCACTACACTATACCAAACTAGTAGAGAAAAGGTCTTGAAAGAATTCATAAACGAACTATGTCTTGTATCTTTCCCGATAAACCTTATATCGAAGCCTTAGCTTGTGTGAACTTCGACACAGTTAATAACCACCACGAAGCCCTAACAAAGCAATTATTTAACCCTAGAAGGCATGAAGAAAAAAAAGTTACACGAAGGCATGAGGGGGATGGGGGGGGGGTCAATCGGACCCTCCCTCTATTTTCAAAAGTATTCAACCAATTGACATGAAACTTGGTATGTGTAATAAGTGTCCAGTATAATTCCAATTGTGTATAATCACGTGGCACCTTATTGGTTTCCATGGCAACCGTAGCATAGAAATGACATTTCCAAGTTTAAAAATTGCGTTCTTCAACGATATTCGTCCAATCGATGTAAAATTGATATAAAAACTTTGCACTTGTAATTAGTGTCCAATTATCTTTCAACTAATTAAAGTCACGTGATCTCTAATTGGTTTCCATGGCAACGACAGCAAAGAAATATCATTATTTTTGCTATAAATCGTAGCTGTTCTTGTTTTGTCTCTTTTTTATTCAGTATAATAGAGCAAGGGGATCAC
>JANSTQ010218509.1:0-17177 GCA_026167885.1 Bergia puertoricense | reverse complement strand
ACTACTACTACTATTACTACTACTACTACTGCTACTACTACTGCTACTACTACTAATACTATTACTACTATTACTACAACAACTACTACTACTACTATTACAACAACTACTACTACTACTACAACAACTACTACTACTACAACAACTACTACTACTACAACAACTACTACTACTACAACAACTACTACTACTACAACTACTACTACTACTACTACTACTACTACTACTATTACTATTACTACTACTAGTACTACTATACTACTACTACTACTACTACTACTACTATTACTATTACTACTACTACTACTACTGCTACTAATACTACTATTTAGACAATGTTAGACGGTCATCACTACAATTCGCAATGTTGAATGGACCGAAATTGATGGTTAATGAGGACTTGCATCTCCCTACAAGGGATTGGAACTAGCAGCATTTTGCCTTTGTGAAATTTTTAGTTTAAATGGAAGTTCGTCTATAAGCTTATGATTAAAAAAATCTATTAAAATAGTGTTAAATACCACAAGTTACACTTTCTTATAAGAACCAGTAAAATTTTAATCAGGCTCAGTGGTTATTTTTTTTTTTTTTTGGCAATTTGAGAAAATGTTAAATTTTGTTCTTCTTCTTATTTCAAATATAGAAAACCTGCCAATTACTGTATCCTCTAAAGAAGTAGCATCTAGTTACTGTAGACAAAGAAGGTCGTCACACCAAAGTGTTAGCTAGTCAGAGCAAACGTTACATATGCTTTATATAATTTAACCAATAAGAGCAAACGTTACATACGCTTTGTTTCATTTGGCCATCAGATCAAGCGTGATGTACACTTTGTATCCTTAAGCCAATCAAAGCAAGCGTTACATATGCTTATATCATTTAGCCAGTCAAAAGAGGCGTTAAATACGCCATGTATTACTTAGCCAATCAGATCAAGCGTTACATACGCCTTGTATCATTTTGCCACTCAGAGCAAGCGTTTAATACGCTTTGTATCAGTTAAGCAAATCAGATCAAGCATTACGTGCGTCTTATATCAGTTAACCAATAAGAGCAAACTTTACATACGCTTTGTATCACTTGGCCATCAGTTCAAGCGTCACATATATACGCCTTGTATCCTTAAGCCAATCAGAGCAAGCGTTCATATTCCTTATGTCATTTAGTCAATGTAAAGAGGCGCTAAATATGCCTTATATCACTTAGAAAATCAGATCAAGTGTTGCATACGCCTTGTATCATTTAGCCAATCAGAGCAGGCGTTTTATACGCCTTATATCACTTAAGCATATAAACAACGTAGTTTATTGGCATATTTCCTGGTCATGTCAGTGTCAATTTACTGAAATATGAGGGAAAGCAACTTAAAATAATTTCAAGCAAGTCTTCAAAAGAACAAACAATGACTAGTTCCTCGATCTTAGCTCCAAAATTAGATGTTCTTACGAAAAAAAGTTTGCAAGCCCCAAGCTGAAAACGCTTTTCAAGGTGAGAATGTTCCAAGCTGTTCTTTCCAAATATTTATTCTATGTGTCAGGTTTTTTTTGGTGAACTGGTAGGTCGCAAGGAGCGAATGATTAATCAGCTAAGAAGGAAAATAAAGTTAATTTCTATAATGGCGTGTTTTAAAACGACTGAATTTGCACAATTCAATCTTTTCTCCGAATGAATGAATGATTTTAATGTTTTCAGCACAGTTATGTCCAGCGATTGCCGCTAGCCTCAATACTGATAGTTTAATCCATTCATTAATCTATTATTTATGCCGAGACCAAGAACACATGCCCTAATCAAAAGTTTTGTATATGATGGGACTACACCATTGAAAACCGTACCAAAACCACTAAGAGTCACGTGATATAAAATCATTTGAAAACAAACTCAAAGATGTTGATATTAACAAAGTAGATAGAGTTTGAATTTGTAAATTAAGTTTGTAAATAGTGCTGCTAAACACGGCCTACATGAAGACCAGTTTTTATTATAGTTGGTGTGATTACCGTGTATAAATAGAGATTCATTCATTCATTCATTCATTCATTCATTCATTCATTCATTCATTCATTCATGCGTCTGATCAGGGAGCCAAAGCGTTCACCACGGCCACAGTGCATCGCAGGGAACTGCTCTAGGAATTTTGCAAGTAATTTAAACACAGGAAATGAAATGATCAGAAAGTGTAATTTGTCTTTGTTTTCGATTTGTAACTATTCGAGACAGCCAAAAACAGAAATACTACGAACTTTAACACGCCTCAATTGATCGTTAATCCCTTCTGTGTTCTGTACGTGGTAACATATTCGAATATAATTCAGTACAAATCAGTAAGGGGGCTTGCAGATTGGTGTGTTTTCTTTCTGTAACCACCTCAATCGTTTACGAAAACCTTTTATTCTTGAATATAATCCCAAAGCAATAGTCTTCAAACGTTAAAATTAGAGGAATATATATAAAAAAATATTGAAATTGGAGGAACAAAAAAACGAAAAGGAATTATTGTAGTAACTGTAGTTTACGAAGCCGTAAACTTTCTGCTGAAACCATTTGAAGCTAAGATTTGAAACTTTTAATTTTTTAAAGCGTTTATTTGGTAATATTAGAAAACAATAACAAAAACAACATAAATGAAATAGAAGAATAAGAATTGATCCAATAAGGCGAGGCACTATTAGTACACTAGGAACCATGCTGGCTACCCACCCTTAATAAAATAATTACATTAAACTGTAATGTAATAATACATGGGGAACACAAGAAAAATTAAGACAAACTGTTTAATTTGTGTGGCATGTGCAATCAAAGGCATGGACCAGGTGCACTTGTAGTTGACATCAAATTTTCAGTCCCAAACAGGCAAAACATCTGCACCAATAAAACTCTTCAGATTTTTGCAATTCGCTTAAGAGCTACATCTGAAACAAGCCTGTGAGTTTTAAAATAATCACAAGGCTGCTTCTAAAGTAAATGCTCACTTAAGAGGCCTTTCGTCTGCTTTGTTGTTCACGACTGATGACAAGAACTAAAATACAAGTGTACTGTGCAACGAGGGGTAGAAGTGTTATTAACAAGCCGCGTGAGATGGCTTGAAAAGGTGACCGGTAAAAACGTGAAACCATGCAAGAAAGAGTTTACGTTTTCATGAAAATTATCTATTGATTTTTCTTAATTCAAGGTGTTTTCTTACGTGCAGTCAACAAGTTAATATTCAGCGCAATTGGCCAACTTTGAAGTTATCACTGCATGACTGAAAATACGGCGTGTATCAGCGAAATCAGTCGTTTGTCCCATTATTGAGTTTCACTCTGAAACAAGTCCCACCGAGGCGTTCTCATTTTCATTTCATGGCGAGTATCGTCAAGTTTTCCGGCATTACAAGGGTTTGCAACAGTCGTAAAGTATACAGCTTTGATCTGTAAAAACAATTGACTCTTTAAGGTATTCAGATTTCTGAAGACATGTATTGCCTAATACTAATGGCCTTTGTATATTACTACTCCGGTATACTACTGCGTTGCTAAGGTACGATTTCTGAGAAAACTGAGTGGAACTGGTTGGTTACTCATGTACTCACTCTTTAATACAATGCTCAAAGCAAAAATGAAAAAGAATCTGTCAATCATGAATTTCAATTTCAAAATGTACGCATGCAGGAACTAGTAAAATGTAAACAAGACCAAGCGGTACGGATTTCGACATGGTTAGACCAAGGCGATTTCCGCTTCAATAAACTACTGCTTATTTCCGTTTATTCAAAAAGTAATAGGTGACACACAACTGACAGTTCACACCAAGCTCTTGTTTTGTTGAAGAAACTAATTTGTTCGGGTGAAAACTAATTATCAGAAAGATAAAACTATAAATTACCGACTTGAATATTTGACATTTGAAACAAAAATATATTGCCTCTAAGTTTTTGAAATTTTTCTGATTTTTTTTTCCTCGAAAGGGACAAATTACAATATCCTGTTGAAAAGATTTGGTGTTATTGCTCTCTCAACCCTCTGCTGGCTTTCAATTTAGAGTACATGGCTGCTGTCAAAACAGCACAGTGCTACGAAGACATTATCCAAGCTATTTTGTACACTTGTTGTTAATAGTGTCCCAGAAACGAACAACAGATGGAATATGTGGCTTAGGAGGATTTTGGAACTTTTACAGAGATTTTGTATTTGGTTTTTAGAAGTATGTGCGGTACATCGACAAAAGACCTAATTTTATGCAAATTTAATGAAGAACCAAAATTATATTTTCAAGAAACGAGTATCAATTTTGTTGTTATTTTTCCGTCTCTGTGTTGAGTTGATTTGGTTTGATTGCTATCTGGCACTCAAATATATCAATTTTTATCAAGCTTATTAGTATTTGAGCAAACAATATTTGATAAAACAAAAAAGGACTTCCAGTTCTTAACAACTTGCTGTTGGTGCTACATTTACTCGGGTGATTTACAGTCGTACTCACCTATTTAATCGTACTTAATCCTCGCATCATTTTGTCCCTTTCCAGTTGGCCAGACTGAATTATCAACACTCATCCTCCTAACAGTAGAAACCAGTAAAGGATTATTAAATTTAAAAAAAAATGAAATTGTTCGATCAGTCCGATAACGCTTCCCGCTGCTTTTGGTTTCAAAGACAAATTTGCGTTTGAAGCGGGTTTTATTGGAAAATTGTGACCACGTGATCGAAACAACAAACACGATGGACAAACGCAAACAAATGTGAGAAACTACAAATTAGTGGGGACAATTGTGAGGAATATGGTTGCAATTAATGTTCAGTTAAAAGAAAATGTAGCTTTCCTAGAAGCATTATCACAGCAATTCGGACTATGAGAAATCTCAAAGCTCCGTGGAACTATTTCTTAAATCTGTCCAATTACTAAAAACAACATCGATGAAAACAAAATATGAGTGTTTGTGATTGTATTGCTTTTCACTAAAGCCTAAAGTGACCATCAAAATAACTTGTTTTCACAATATAGAACGATCTACATTTACAAAGTGCATTTAATTGCTGCGATAAAAAATAGATTTGGACAACAACTAATATATGATTTTATTGATAAATTGAAGATGTTTAGAGGATTGCTTTGCGTTTCAATAACAAAACAACTGTTCGTTCTCATGAAAAGACAGGTTTCCAAAGTCGGAGACTCTCGATTGTGTTGTCTAGCATTTTCAACTAGTTTCGGTACCGGAAATAAATGCAGAAGCGAATAAGCGAATAAAGTAATTAACTGAAATAACAGGCTAATTATAAACACTCGTATAAACATTATCTTCATGTAAAATTTTAATACCAGTTTGGTACCATGTTGTAGTTGCTTCGTATGTCCTGCGCTTTGAATCCGTTCATTATAAATCTGCCTCGAAAAGATTATATTTTATACTTTGGCGTAAACCATGGTAGTCTTTCAACCTGAACAGACATAGAAACCTTAAAGTAGTACGCTTTACATATGCAACTATCCTGCCACAGACGCTCATCGCTCGCAGTAAGAAGGCGAAGCAAAAACGCGACACATCGACGTCAGGTATCTGACACTTGAAGTGTGAGAGCTCGACAAGTTATTATGAATGGTAAAGCTCAGGATCAAATTAAAAATCAGTTATCGTAGTTGAAATTGTCGATGGAAGGCTTCAGAATAAATTCAGCTGCTCATCCGAACTTATTTTGATCAATGAAATATTTATCAGTCGTTTCCTATCCTACAACATAAGTCTCGTTTGTCACTACTACAAAGTCGCAGCTGTGTTTTTTTAAACAAAGTGAAGGTTATAAAGTTCACAATAAAAAATACCCCTTTTTAAAGCACTGTGCGATGCCGTGAATGTGTATGTATTCTTTTCCCAAAACATTTCTGAAATTAAAAAAAAATTAAGATAATTGTCTTTCTCTCATGTAACAAAGCGCTGATAAATTCGGTTGATAAAACGAAAGATCGTGTTCAGCATACAAAGCGTAGACATGCATTACAGACCCTCCTCCTCTTCCCCAAAACGTACAAACTCAATTACTGAAACTGATGGTTTCGCGACTGGTTTTCAGGTGCTTTTGATTACTCTTTTTTAATTTCTAATTCTTCTTTTGTTTCAACTTTTGGTTGCAAAAATACAACTTTTCAGGACACACGATTTCACACCCACTGCCAGTTCTTAAGACATACAATGCAAGATTCCGTTGCAAATAAACAGGCTATTTTCGGTTTCAAAATTTCTTGAAAAAACCTTCTTTTATGGACAGAGAGCGTTGGACTTCGTACCAGCACAAGGTTTTGTTCTGAGATAGAATACTAACGAGCTTTACCAAAGACAATTTTTGAGGAAAAAACGTGGTTGTCATTATCTTGCAAAACGCAGAAATTGAGGACTTACAATCACGGGTGCATAAAAATAGCAGCATTTGGCCATCCATAGTTTAATGGGAGAATCTACATTTGCATGTCTTTTAAATTAGCGAACTTTAAGCTTCATACGAACAGATTCCACAAAAGGAAATACTTTAACTTGACAGAGTGCATTCTGACAAAAAAAACCCTGATGTGATATGTTGAAGAGTTTCCGAAAATTGAGTGTTTAAACGTTTCAAAATTTATTAGAATTTTATATGGTTGGGTGGCAACATTTTTCTGTAAGTTATGACATTTTTAAAGACTCGTAGGACTTGAAAAGTAGTCAGCATATAAAAAGAATACACTTAGTACAAATTTTCAGCGAGTACCGAATCACCTGGTCTTTCAACCTGTGGAAACACCGCACATTGTAAACTCTTATCGTGGCTACTGCCTGGGGCAATAGCTACTGTCAGTCCGTAAGAGAGTAAGTCCGTAACTCATTTTTCTCTAGTCGCAATTTACTATAATTATGTAATTGTAGATAATAAATAAAAGTTGTTGTTGTTGTTTTTGTTGGTGTTGTTGTTGATGATGATGTTTTTGTTGAAGCTTGGAGCACAGTAAGTAAAATAGGTTTTACACGAGAAAATAAGATTCATTTCTTCAAGCCGCCTAGCCTCTTCTAGGCGCTCGGGGAAAAATTTGGGCGAATGAGGGGGGGAAAAAGAAGAAAAGGAAATGCTCAACCGCCCACTATAGCGTAATCAGATATTATGCGTGACATAGCTGTCAATCAAACCAGTCTATATGACAAAGTTTCAACAAACAGCGTAAAAGCTAAAGTTGCAGTGTCCAGATAACTCCAACCATCACTATTTATTGTAAACGTAATCAAGCTAACAGTAAACCCTGAAATCTCGACAAAATATTCCATTGTTCGTCTCTGGCATGAGGAAAGTTTTCCCCGATCATATAATAAGACTATACGAGTTAAAACTGTATCATGGGATGGTTTTTTTTCTCAGAGTATCTCTTTCATCCATTCTAACGTGTTAACTTTGAGTCGAAAACAAAATTGTGGGTCAGATGTTTCGAAATTGTTATTCGCGGCATGAAGAATTTACCGACAAAACGAAATTCACAATAATTAACATTAAGGTTTGTGCTGGAATAATATTTTCTTACAAGACTGAGCATTCAGCTCATCGACTTTGTTGTCAAGCGAATAAATAAAACTGCTTAAAGTTCTGCTAATATTTATATTTGTGGTATCAAAACGTAAATTATTGTCACAAACGTCGGGAAACACACCTTCACTGCATTCACTGAGCTACATACTAACATAGAAATCAGAATGCAAAAAAAAAAAATTAAAAATTCTGTGTAGAATGTGATTACTTGTACCATCTGAGTTATCGGTAAGTTGAAAAAAGGAATAGTTGGAAGGATGTTTCAAATAAATACCTAGCTCTTGCCATTCCTAGACATGGTGAACTTCGTCCACTGCAATTCCAACAATCTCAATTCTTACATTCTGTCCGAGTGCTTTCTCTGCTTTCGAATTTTTATAAAGTCGACTATACACTTCCTTGCCTTTTTTGGTTGTTGCTCAGAGAGTTTGTAGCCGATAACAAGACCTTAAGTCTTTATTAAGCCGCAGGACCTGCAACTGATTTCGATTTTAATGGCGACACAAGTGAAACTGTGAATCATTTGCATTGAAGTTTGAGTGATGGATTATGGGACCGGGAAATCACTGATAAACAAGTGTAAACAAATATTGCCCTTTCAAATACGGTGACAAGCGTCGTAAATACATTCCTTTTTATGCTAAATACGTTCAGCAAAGTTTCTGTCCTTTCGGTAAACAATCTATCTCTGGAAAATGTGTTTTAAAACACAAAGGAGACATACCTTTTCTGTTTGTGAAGCACTGAAAAACAGCCGCCGTCGTGGTTCCATCCTTGGTTCAGTCACGTTAAACCAAAGAAAACGTCACGTGTAAGCGAATTGACCAATTAGAGCGTTATACCAGAATATTGGTACAAAGAAACGGCTTTTTATTAACAATGTCCACAGGCCCAGTTATTTCATTTTCTCCAACCCTGACACGGGGCCTGGAAGAGATTACAAGCCACCGTGTAATTTTATTTTTATATTATAGATAAAATATAATAAAATGAAATAAAATAAAATAAAATAAAATACAATAAAATAAAATAAAACAAAATACATATAAAATAAAATAAAATAAAACAAAACAAAACAAAACAAAATAAAACAAAACAAAACAAAATACATATAAAATAAAATAAGATAAAATAAAATGAAATGAAATAATTTCAAAAAATACTCGCTGGAAATTCTCGGAAAACCTTTGGAATTGGTGGAAAAATATTTAACAAAGCTTTTGACAAGTTTTTTTAGTTCCATTATCGGAAAATCTTTCGAAACCTTCGGAAATTATCAAAAAAATTTTTAGAGAGCTTTTGAAAATTTTAAGAATCTTCGATCAAATCTTCCGAAATCGATAGCCTCACTAATCAGGATATCAAAAATTTCCTACTAGGTTTACGGATGTAGTTTTGAATAAATTTTACGATTTTTAATACAACTGAAGGATATTAACCGAGGTTTGACGGTGTTTGACCCACGTAGCTCAGCCGCAGCAAATATGAATCAACACTGAAAAGGGCTTTTGGATGTGGAATAAAAAAGGTTTTCTCTGACTTAGAATTGCGTAAGAACTGCAAGATAAAAGATATAGTTGAAAAATCTTGTCCAAATATTGCGACCAGTGTAAAATAAGCATAACGACCAGCGTCGTCAGTATAAACAAAAGTTGAACGTTGATTGGTGGGATTGTAATATGACTTCTGGGTGCTGGGAATGTCTGCGTGGTCATTCCTCAAGTTCAGCGATTCAAAGAGCTTTTCCCTTATTCCAAATGATGACTTGCGGATTTCCAATCCAAGAACTAAAAATTGGTTTGAACGGCTTTTAGTTTTACATAACGGCAACTTTTAAATCTTTAACATGTAGCAGAACAACTGAAATTGAACGCTCGAAATGATAAAATTTGTTTCATGATCTGCCGGTTTTATTAGCTGGTGCATATTGACTGGCTAAACAAACGAAGCAGTTGGAGATCAGAAAAATTGGATTCGAAGATGCAATTACTTTTTTTGAATCTCAAAAAGGTGTATTTGAGTCCAAGTGGCGTTACCATGGATACCATACATACAACAAAAACACAATAGAATGATTCCCAACATCGCCTACTATCAAAGATTGTAAGTAGTCTGCCGTAACACATGATGACATCCGTCCGTCATTTTGATGCGGAACAGAAAAGGAAATAGATGCAAAACACCATAAAGCATTCTACAAATTTTAGTATTTTTTAATAATTTAATGTGAAAATACAAAATTCTTTAAAGCATGCTTGAAAGCATGCACCACTGGAACATCTTCATTTTTGTTGAAAATATCGTGGTTCATAGTAAGAACTGACATTACAATGAACAAAACCAATGGTTTGCTCTTTTACTTCCCAGCTGGTGTTAACTCGCCGAGAACCACAGCCAGCTTACAACAATGACAGACTATCTCAACGGCTATGCTAAATCATGTTTTAAAGTTTGGAAGATGAATTAACTTGCCCTCATGATTTTCTGTAGTTGACCAACTGTTTTCCGTCTCAGGGCATTATGGCAGCCCTTATGTTACTTAGTGTGAGTTGGGAACGGTTAATGTTCAGGTCGGTTATAATCAACAGTACGAAACAACCAAAAAAACGACTGGCCAAGAATACAACCTTGTTGGTCGAATCTCCAATTTCACAAATTTATAAACTATTGTATTTCAGCTCCAAAAATTTAGAAATATAACATTAACGTTCAGAAGCAGGAAGTTTTAAGTAAAATATTTTGTAATTTATGCTCAGCTGCTAGCGCCATCATAATCAGTCGATGTCGATGTACATGTACAAAGAACGTTTGACTTCGAGCAGGTCGAATTTTATTATTCAAGTCGGGAACAATAAATTAGCAACTGTGTTATACAAAAACATACACAATACTAGCTTTGTATTTATGATATGAGAGCCGAATTGTTTTCCTTGACTTCACTTTTTGCAGAGCGGTTAAATTTGAGCGGCAGTTTTAATTACAACGATCATATTTGGCTTCTCTTTGAAGGAAACTATTTGAAAACATGTCAGTGAGAAAAGCTTTTCGTTAAACTTGAAGTGTAATAGTGACGTATGTTCAAAATAACAATGAACTGGACAAGCCCTTCATAAACTAGTTTTTTTTGCGTCAAATACTTCAAAGAGAGGTTTCTTATATTTTAACCTATTAATATATCGAATGGGTGAACGCGCAAACATTCGCAAACTTCAGACTAGAGATACGGCTTACCGTACTACTGAGCAGGCCTTTCCATGTAGTCCGTTTTGAGTCGTGTACTTAAATCAAGTGTCGCACCTCAAGCCTCGCTTAATCGCTGTTTGAAAGTCTTTCATTTGCGGTCAAAGCACTCCTGAATAAACAAAACTCTAACTAAACCGCTGTTATATCAACAGGGAAAGAATATAAATTAATCAGTACAGTTTTGTTCAAGAGCGTGAAACAATATTGAACTGCAATAAATTATCCAGTATTGTCAGAAATAAGTTGCCAGGCCCTTGAGAATTGTCTGTAGTATTTTCTGAAAACAAAAGAAAAGGGGGATTATGAAATGACATTTTCCGATATAAACCGTGTGGTTTTCAAAACCCTGGCCTCAGATTTTGACATTACTGTCAATAAACAGCATGCTTAGAAAATTAATGGAAGCAGGTGTGTCAAGAAGCACTGGCGTTAGTTTTTTTCTGCACGTTGAATAGTCTCAGACTGAAATTATAACTACAGCCCGTGGTAATTCCAATCTATCTGGCAAATGACACAAACTTTATAACGGTTTACACTCTTACAAAAGGAAATCCTTGTCGTTTTGATAAGACAAATTTCAAATGGAAGTCTTGCTGGGTATGGCGTCATCAAAAACACATCACAGCTGCACAGCTCACTTTTTAGTTGCTTTATCAGAATTGAGGTGTTGTAAAAAAACTTCCATGCAAGTTGTTTAATAAACACGGCAATCAAATATTATTGTTACTTTTAGACAGGAAATCCCCGTTATCAATCTTTTAACATTAAACATAAAAAAACCAGCCGGATCAAGTTGTAGAAATGATCTTAAAGGTAAAACTTTATATACTTTCCTGTGCATGCGTTGTGTTTCTAACGGTTTATAAAAATTTTAATCAAAAGTTTTTACATTAAGATTAATAAGAATTTCGTTACGGTTCGAACCTTGATAAAAAAAACACTGAAGCATGAGTTTGCCTTCACTAAAAGTTTTAAATAGATATTCAAGAGCTGCTGATTGATTTAATAACTTAAGCTAAGTTTGGCTAACAGATATTTTCTGTTTATGAAAAGTGATTAAGATCTTCCAGTAATGATTGGGTAGTTCAAAACATTTTGGCAAGTTACTCAACAATAACTGACAAAGTATTCACTTTTTCCGAACGTGTTTACCACTTCGGCGAGTCCTGCTGTGCATGCATCTCAATAACATGTAAATAAACTGTATCTCGGGATCCTTTTGTTCAAAACGATTTCTTGCGAGCTGTGTATGCAATTTCAGTGCTATTTTTTAAAAGTTCAGTTTTACTTTTTTCCGTGGCAGATCAGGTTACGGAAGTGAGGGTCTTGTAAGTCAAGTAAAAGTATTGCAATGATGTAAACTTATTGTTTATGAAAAGGTTGATATTGTTGGTGCAGTAGTGACTTGCCGAATACCACGATTGAAAGGAACTGTGGGTTGCCAAAAAGATCAAAGAAATGTCAGTTGCTGCAAACGCTGGAAAGTTTAAAACATCTAGTCACTGTTTAACTCAAATTTTAATCTCTCTGTTGCCAAAGCGAGCTTTTGTGTTTTCTAATTTATTTTCTCATAGTACCTTTCGGTCGTGGCAGTCACTCAGGTGTTGCACAATGTCAACATTCAGGCGCCCCAAATTTAGAGTATTTAGACAGGTACAGGGATCAGGTCAATCCCGTTTCCTGGGAAACGACCCAACCACTTCTTCCTTAGGTTTGGGTTGGAGTCAAGAGTCAAGGTTGGGGTTAGGTTTAGCTTTAAATTTATGATAGGGGTAGGTGGGTCGTTTCCAAGGTTTTGAGCAACCTGGGTTGTTTGGTCGATTTTACTGAAAAGACTTTGTATGAAATATCGCTTTCCTGAAATCGTTAATATTTAGTGCAAATGGTACACATAAAGATCCTTGTTGCCTGTACGTGGTCAGAAGTAATTTTCAGTTCATTTGGAGTACAAGACACAAGCTAATCAATAAATGCTAGTAACGATTTCAGGAAAACGATATTTATTCCCATACGAAGTTTTATAAGACTGACTCAATCACCCAAATCGCTACGAACTCGGGGTAAAGGATGTGTGGTTTGATGAAGAAGAGCTGCTATTGACCAGATTTTTGTAACTTTAACGAAAGGCTCAGTAACGTTTGAAATGTCAGCTTTCTCAGTAACCTAATCATATCAACCCTTATTTAGTGCCGTCGCAGAAAATCAGTCAGCTTTTCAAAGTATTTTTCCTTGTTTAAAGGAACAGATAGTTTATAAAATATTCAAGTGGAGCTTTTAAGATTTCTCTCGTGAAGTTGCTGCTGGCAAAATTCTATTTTTTGAAGCCTTTCGACAAAAGTTAATTTCCACAATTATTTTCAAAACTGAAACTAACGCACTCTTGGGGGATTCGTTTCGGAGACAGTCGCTTCTTCTAAGCATTCTCAAAACAAGAGCAAATGAGCTCACATACTTGAGTTCAACAATACCGGTTGTAGCCAGTCCTTTGTTGAAGCGGTGGATGCACGGTCAAGTAAATGCATAGATTAACAGAAGTTAAAGAAATCACTTTTACTCTCTGATAAATCTTTAGTATTACCTTAATCCAAATTCACAGATAAAAATCGATAATTCTGTTCACAGAGCTAACGCCAAGCGATTTTGTTTGACCTTTTCTTGTATTTTAAATAGTGACGTATAACAGTTGCAGTGCCAGGCTCCTCTCTTAGCGAATACAATGAATCAAAGTGAACGAGAGGGACCTGGTACTGCAACCTAAACACTTCACATTTCAAGATGGCGTAACGCCGGAAATTCAAACCCAACAAAAAGGCAAACTAAGTCGCTTTGCGTTAGTTCTGTGAACAAAATTATCGATTTTGAACTGTCATTGTGGACTTAGGCATTACCGAAGATTTATTTGAGAGCAAAAGTGTTTTTCAGCCGTGGATCCTTTTAATAGTTTTAATTAAAACAAGGAACATGAACGCCTGGCGTGTATTTTATTTTCTCATTAGTACAGAAAACTGAGAGAAGAGAAGAAAAATCCTGCCGAGAATCAAATCAGCTCCTCGCGACTGTTCCGGCTGTTTACCGGACGCTCTTATTGTAAACAACACATACAAATGCACGAGTTGATAGAAAAGGGTTTTCACCGTCAGCTGACGTTTGAAGCGTTAGCTATCAGTCAAAGCAAAATGGGGAAATTGTGAGAAAACGAGCACAGACAGACGACAGACAGCTAAAACAGTTAGAGGTGTCTTTTTCAATTTATTTTAAATTTTTAATATCATTTTAGCTTTATTAAAAGCATTTCTTTCAGTTAAAGATAGTTACTATGCAAACTTATTATATTTATCAAGAATTATGTTCTCAAAGATATTTAGTATACTTGCTTTACATTTATGTTAAATTATCACAATCAGTATAACACAGATTCATCGTAGACTGCAAGTATTAAAGAAATCCTCCCCATTAAATATTTCAATCTATTTCTTGTACACCTTAATCAGTTATGAAATGATACTTGCAAAGGGAATGAAATAAATACTCGAAACAAACACAAAGTCTCCATGTTTTCGCGCGTCGTTTGACGTACACATTACGTCAAACTCGACGACGCAGCTCGTATCTGGTACTCAGTGTGATCTACCTATGACACGAAGTTTTCAGTGTACAATGTAACAGTAACGACTCTACCAGCATGCGTGACCTGGTGTTCAAGTCTATTAGTCAAGAAAGGAGAAACGGATGAAACAAAGCGGGCCGCCAATTCGCGTGATTTTTTTCTCATATGGACAAAAAATTCTGCGGAAAACATTCAGAAGGCTTTTGAGAATTTTTGAATATTTTAGGGAAATCTTCGGAAATTGCCGAAAATATTTTCAGAAAGCTTTTGAGAATTTATGGAATGTTTAAGAAAATCTTCGGAGTTCGACATACTGGAAAATATGCCACTTGGCTTTGTAAGAAATTTTACGAGTGCCGGTTTGTCTTCTTAGTAAAACACTCTTGTTAAAGAGAATAAAATACAGTTTTCAAACTTTTTGACTTAACGCTGGAAAATGATGGCTCATTCTTTCGAGTCTGGGCCTCCCGTTGTGACGTGGGAACCTATAGCAATTTCGTAAAAATTATTCATTTTTTCTTCACATTGAAGTTTGGTATCCACTCATTTCTATCACGAGTTAAACTCATTGAGTATATGGCAAGGAAGAGATGAATTGCAGAATAAGTTTGGCAGACTTCCACGGCCTTTCAAATGATATTGCATGTCCACAGCGGTCCAAAATGTGAACCTGGCAGTTTTTCACCTTGTCTTTTATGACATCAACCGCTGACACATCCAAGATCTGTAAGGAAATGTACAAAAACAAATTTTTAAGTCACTTAAAGCAACTTTAACTTTTGCGATTTCCCGAAAACCGCAAAGATTAGTTGCCACAACAAACAGTATAGCCTCAAGGTAATCTGCTACTTTTCTGATGAATAAATATTCAATTCACAACGGAAAATAAAATAAACAGTGCACGAAAATGCAAAAACCCCTTTTCTATATCTACCGAAAATCCTATTTCACTTACTTTTGGCTGTTTTTTACTGGTACGATTGTGCATATTTCAGTAAAAAACGTACTTTCTCATGACAGCTCCCCATGAGGTGCTTTTCAATGCAATGTTATCACCGAGTAATTATTAGTGAATAAACCCCCTCTACGGTTTTTTCGCCACTTTTTCAGCCTCGGAAATGTAAAGCTCGATACAAAAATAGTACTGAGAGGATTTATCTATTTTATGATTCAACAATAATTTTCTTAATTGGAACGGCAAAGAGGGCGCGATGAACGCAATGAAGCACAAAGGCAAAATTTGTTGAGATGTTTGTGTTTTGTGGTATTAAATTAATTAGCTCCATCTTCTTTTCCTTTGTCGCTGTTCCGAGCCTACATGTAGAAGCTAAATTTTCGGCCATTATACAGCAAAAAACAACCAAAAGCAAATCGACTGTTAATTGCTTGGTCTTAAACAATTTATTTATTTATTTTAGTATAATATTAATGCACCTATTTTTATCTTTTTCCTGTGTATTTCGTGTAAAGCGCCATTGAACCTTGAGGAAATGGCGCTATATAAATGTGCTATTAAATATTATTATTATTATTAAATATTGAACCTGCTGTATCGAAAAATACTAGCCCTACCAGCGTGTATCACGTGATCGATTCTGACCAATAGCATCACGCGTTTTCACTATGAAAATTATTGTTGAATTATAATAATCAAATACAGTAGCACTTACAATGTTTAAAAAAGGAGGAAGGCTGGGGGGTAGAAGACCCAAACTTGGGGCCTCAAGGTTTACAAATCAGTACTTTAAACTGACTGGCTTAGCTGCCTCTATTCTAATACTGACCTTGTCATTTTCTCCCCACAGGACTAGGGTGGGGACTGCTATGTCCTCTAGGACTTCATGAAGCAAGAATCTGTGAGTGGGGTGAGTGATGTCATCTAAAACTAAGCAATAAAGATTGACATCCACTGGTTAGTTTCACTCCACTACTGTTAGTTTTAAGTAAATAAAATATTTTGTTGCCTTTTCATTTCTATAATTATGCAACACAACACAACACAGCACAACACAACACAACACAACACAACACAACACAACACAACACAACACAGCACAACACAACACAACACAACACAACACAGCACAGCACAACATAACACAAAACGACACAAGACAGTGTGCTTCATCAAGGTGTCAGACCTTGCTTTTGTGGGGAAAGGATCACATAACAGTAATCTTTAGAGGTTAAATTATTTAAACATGAAAGTTTGAATTAAAACCAATTTTTGCTTTGAATGCTATAAAAATATTTTTTTTTTGCTCCATGTGAGATTTCACAGCGTTAAATTTAACCAGCGCAAAGGATTTTGCAGTTATAACCACACCTACCGTATTGCAAGGAGAGGAGGGGAGGGGGGGGGGGCTGAATATTTGAGGCACGTTTTGCTGTATTTCTTCTTGTGTATTCCTTTTGAGAAGTTGGGCAATAAAATGGAGATGTTTCATTGATCAACAAAAGTTGATATGGTATGCTTTTCGCCTTTGGGTTAGGTTGGAAGCTGACGTTTCAAGCATTAGCCCTTCGTCAGAGCAGACAACGAAATGGAGGAGACAGAACACCATCTCACCAAAAGATCTGCTCTTGGAGACAATCTGGGTTCTACAGTATCTTGGTCTTTTCTTCCCAAAACTGTGAGTTTTTCTTTGCTGGGGAGATGTGAGGACTGACTTGGCAAAGAGCAAGTGCAAACAGTGATCTGATGGGGAGATGTGAGGACTGACCTGGCAAAGAGCAAGTGCAAACAGTGATCTGATGGGGAGATGTGAGGACTGAGACTTGGCAAAGAGCAAGTGCAAACA
>JANSTQ010218287.1:5059-17186 GCA_026167885.1 Bergia puertoricense | reverse complement strand
TTAAATGTTTGACATCTATGACAATCTATTTTAAAAGTTATGTACAATCCTGTATTACTCCCACATAGGAATCTTATCTTCAGTCTACTGTTTCGGCCAGTTCTTGTTTATGGAACTATGGACACTTAAATCAGTTGCTAAAAGGAAAGCAATCGGAATAAACAAGATTACCTTCCTCCATGCACACGAATATGACCATTTAATGCTTGTCTGGAAACAAATTTCTGTTGGTAAAAAGGAAAAAATATTGGTAAAATTAATCTCTACAACACATAATTATGTCATTCCCATTTTCATTATTAGTCACAGTTTAACATTTTTTTACCCCCTACAGATATGACCACTGTGCTATTTTATGTCTTGAACAAAATAAAAATATTTACAAGTATAAATTTCAATTGGTTTATTTCATTGACAAACTTACAATGTAATAGTGTTCAAAGTAGAATAACTATATTAATTCAACTATTTCAATTTTAGTGTTTTTTTGTAGATTCAAATTAACCAGTTGTTAGTATAGTTATTAAATTATATTTTAGCTCAATTCAAAAAAAAAAAATTGACAAAATAACAAAAAAGATACTTACTGCACTGCACTGTGGAAAATCACATTCAAATAATGATGGATTGCTGTTTGTTTCACTGCTGGTGTCTTCATAGTCCTTAAAAATAAGCAGAGCTTATTTAGCAAGTACTGTAAGACAGCTTTGAGTTAGGTTGTTTGAAACCTTATTTTCTTGGAGAAGTTAGAATTCTAACTGTGCTACACTGTCTCACCCAACTAGAATACTGTTTACCACATATCAATGATCCACACAAACAAATTTTCAAAATTCATAATTATAACAAATACATAAGGGAAATGAGCTACATGTACCTCATCTGAGTCCGAGTCTATGTATCTTGTCCTTCCTCTGACTGCCTCTGGATGAGTAGCTTTCCAGAGATAGTAGAACTCCACACAGTCATTCACAGACTTTGATCCAACCTATGAATGACAGACACTGATTATCATGCTCAAAACACAACTCTTGATAAAAGGCAATTATGAACTTCGTAGATAAAGGTAAAGTCAGTTGGTCAGTCCATAAATGGCATAAAACAGAAGCAAGTACCAGAAAAATATGGCCAAAAGTTCAAAAAGATTTTTTTAGCTCAACAGCTTCTGGACTATCATGGTCTGAAGTTATTAGTGAAAAAAATACCTGTTTTAAGTGGATTTGGGTCTGGGGTAAAGTTTTTACTGGTTGTTGTTAAAATTGTTTGTGTTTATTTTCCCAATGACACGACTCTAAGGTTGTCATTATGCTTTGAAGTAGGAGGCCCAACTGCCAAAGTAGATGGCACAGCCTCTAGAAATGCCAACTAATTCCCCATAATAAGTTGGTAAGACAATTTTTTGCTAAAATTCAGATGGCAATACAACATCAAATTCACCCATTGTTACCCTGTTTTGACAACCCTGAAACCCCTTTTAGAGTCTGCCAAAAGTCTGTAGATAAACTCACTAAAAAAATGGACTTACCTCTTTCTTAAGGTCAGCAAACTCTTTCCCTTTAATCCTGAAAGAATTTCGGAATGTTTGTCTCTCTTTGGCTGCCCACTTTACAGATCCTATGGAAGATGATATACCTTTGTTAATCCTGATGTCTACAATAGACTGTTTAAAGGCAAGTTTCTAACGAAAGTCTCAAGATGATTTGCTGCTGGGACAGTTTAAAAATTGTTCAACACACAAAGCCATGAAGCAATTCCAACCCCTCCCCAGTCTAAAGATGCAGCCAATTTACCTTCATAACGATAACCATACATAGGGTCTGTTGCAGGAACAGCTGATTTCTTCTTCAAAAGATCTCGAATGGCTTCCTGGAATACACAGCAAAAAGAACATTAATCAGTGTAAATGAAACCTTGAACTTGGAATACATCTATAGAACACTCTGATCAAAATAACACTATTCACATTTAAACTTTGTACCTTGATATTTCCTTTGGATCTGTGCAGAACATGGAGTGCATACTCCTTATTTGAGCCTCCTCCAACAATGGCTACTGAACATGCCACATCAAGGTATGATTCAACTGGAAAAATAAAATGAAAATTAGCTTCTGGTGAGTGTTTGTATGATACATGTAAGCTATTCATTCTAATAACTTTCCGTCCTTACACACTCTCCTCCTAGTGGCAGATCTAGGGGGAGGGCACTTGCGGCCGGTGCACCCTCCTTTCATTTCCAAAGCTATTAGTTTTAGTCATTTCATCTTGGAATTTCCATGCCTCAAGAGCTTTTTCTGTCAGTGTGCACCCCCCTTTCAAAAAGTCTGGATCTGCCACTGCCACCCCCTGTCCCCTTAACCCTATAGTAGATCCAGGGGTGGTTCACATGGTGCACCACTAAACCCACAGAAAAATGCATAGAACACATAGATTTGCCAAAAGCACTAGACAGTATGTTTATTGAAAAATAAAACAACCAAACCTCCTGAAGTTATGGCTCTAAATGGATGTTAGAACCTCATGACTGACAATCACCCAGTCTGACATTAGTCAGACTGGGTGCACCAGTGCTGAAGGGCAATAAATCGCCTAACAACATTGGTAAGTTGCACTCTTGTACTCGTAGATTGGAAAACTTGCATTAGTTATGGGAGTTAAATTAAACATTTCACAACCATATAACTGATGCCAGCTAGACGTCGAGCGCGATGTCAATTCACCTCCCATAACTGAAATAAATTTTGAAGAGTATGAGTGTAAACATGCACCATATCACCAATCCTCAACAACAGAATGAGCCATCATTGCTCACACTGTGACATCACTTGTGTATCTGTATCATAGAACACTATGACATCAGTTGTGAGGTTCTTACACAGAGATAAACCCGAAGTTATTCCACAACCCCTCTCTGAACTCCTGGATCTGCCCCAGCCCCCCTCTCTTATTTCCCACACCCTGCCCAGTACATTTGCAGTTAGGAACCCTACAACACACCACTTTTCCATCATTTTAGCAGTGTCCTGCTAAATAAAATTTTGTTAAGACCATGAACAGAATTCTAGCCAGGTAAGAAATAAGAAGCTAAGGCACAAGTCTATGGGGCATTTGTTATACAGGAGTACTCTAGCAACAACCTGAAAGGGAACTCTTACTCTCATCTCTTCTTCCTCTCTTTCGTTCATCCAAAGGACTCCACACAAGAGTTGCAGGGTGGGGATCTGTGCTTCCTTTAGATCCAAAGCCTGTAAAGAATCAAATAAGTAATAATTCCATGATTTTCTAGGTCTTCCATGACCTATTCAAACCCTGATAGAGAAATATTATTCCATTTTCATAATTTTCCAGATTGATTTTAGAAGTTATGGCCATGGAAATGTAACAATAATTATTGAAGAACAGTCTTGACTAAATATTTCCAGTTTCACAAACTTACCAAGAAATTCTGGAATTTCAGCCTGAAACTGAGATCCAATATTTATTTTCCTGAAAAGGTAACAAACACAGATCAATTATGGTTAACTATCCAGAAAATCATAACTAAAACACTCTCTCACAGCAGCATACAATAAGATGATTATCTGAATAAAGAACTAGGATGAGCTATAAACAGATACTTTTGTTAACCTCAAATGAAGCATATACTGCTGGATTGGAGGGTTCCACATATTTCTATTCCAGAATATGGCCAATTGAACACACCCTTAAATTCATTGCTGAATGTTTCTATAAAGAAGATCACAAATTGACTTACGGTTCAGGGAACTGATACGACTCATCCTCTGCCTCAACGCTACCTGCAGATGAAATGAAAATAAGTATGTTGCTATCAAAACTGGTTTGGGAACTTACCAACTGTGTTGAAACTCAACAATCTACCTTTTGTCTGATATGCTGCATATTCTTATAAAGATCCATTCCTTTGCCAAAGAAAACACCCTTCATTTCATGCTCCAATAATTCGGACACACATTTTGAACTTTTGCAATGTAAGTGGTTTGAACTTAAACAAAAACAACTTTGGCAATCAATTTGCAGAGAAATATCAAAACCTACTTTGTTAGGCGTGGTTCCAGAAGTCCATATTCCCACAGAGGTTAATTGAAAGTTGAGAAGCCAAACATTTAAAAAAATCTATGAACCCAAGCTAGAATCATCATTCAGTTTCCGTCCCATTAGTAAGTCACTGTATATACTTATACACAACAGCTGTCACAGTAAAAAAATTAAATTTTATTTAAACAAACATGGCACTCACTTCTGCAACTACGACTGCTAAGCAGCAATCTGCTGGGGGTCATTGGCAGTTGAGGTATCCCACTGGAACGAGGCGTTAATGGCCTGGCAATGTGACTGAAGATACTGTGTGGACTAAGCATGGGCGGCGGGGTGTATATCGGAGGACTGCAGGGACGACTGCGGTTCTTTGGTGATCCTGGTCGAAAGTTAGTACTAACATGATCAGGGATCTGAAGGGGTTCTGGTTTTGGTCTTTGCTTGCGCCTCGGTGACAAAATTTCACCAGGGTTTCTAAAGAACCCAGGTGAATCATCACTTGTTTTGGAAGGTCCATTTGCCTGATTGTCATAATTGTTGTTATCTTCTGTGCGACTTGCTTTAAGTTGTGCATCTTGGAGTGCCATAAATCGGTCATAATCTCGTCCATCCACTCGTGAGGATGAAAATGCTTGTTCAGTGTGACGTTTCTTTGAAGCTGGTCCATAACTGTCTTCACCGTGTTCAGCTCTGTATGAAGGATACTTGCCATAAGGTCTAGAACTATCAGTGTCTCCTTCACCACTGCTTTCAATGGAGTGTCCACGAGGGTACATAGACTTGTTGTTTCCCATCAAACCTTGTTTGTGCTCCGAGTTAAAGGAAATAGCTGTGTTGTCATCATATCGCACCTGAAGTAAGAACAGAGAAGCCCAATTAAAGTGATTTTGTAAACTGCCAGATTTAAGGCCACAAACACCACCTTTCAATTAATCCAACAAGATACTGCTCTCACCATGTACTCACAACCCCTACTAGTACCAGAGTGTACCCTTGACATACTTCATCAAAAAGGTTGGACGAATGGGAAATGCTTACCATAAAAAGAGGTGATACATTGTCATGAGCATTTTTGTATTGTTGTTTCTTATCTGGAAACTACAACCTCAGTCTTTTTGTGTACCAAAGTCATACTTGTTGTACTTTAACCATCTCAACACTAAATAATTAAGTCTCCTAACTTTTCTCCCTACATTTCTTACATTTACAGGTTATGAGTAAAATTGTTTCAACATTACTGCTAACAACCATTTTTGCTTTGGTATAAAAGAGATAGAAAAAAAATTATATTAATTACTTTTTTGTTGATTTGAAGAATAGACAGATGTTTTTTCAATATGCCAAAAAAGGCAAAGTTGTATTCTCAAGAAAAACACCTAGTATACTTTCATTTCTACAATAGGTAAATGGAAGAATACATAATTATTCCACTATATGAAATATGTCTCAAAAGAAAAATCAAATGATGCAGAAGAAATATTTTTCTTTTAAAATTGAAACAAAAAAATGTAGAGAAAAATAAAACACAATTAAAAATAGGGCTGCTCAAAACATGTTTCAGATTTAAACTTATTTAAAAAAATAAACTAACATCAGTTCATATTTAGAATATAAGTACTGTTCAGTTCTGCATATCAGACCAGCCATTTTCAAATTAGACTAATTGTAAAACATGAGAAAACATTTTGTCTAAAACAGTGGCCATTAAAAACCTTGGCATACTGAAAGAAAAATAAAGTTTTGAATGAGATAATTCAAATTTATTTGTTTTTAAAATTAAAAGTTTACTTCTAGTTGGAACTATTTTTCAAACTGAGTCATGTTTCATTCTGAAATAAATTATTCCAGCTAAAATTTATCTTGAAAACAATAATGGCAAGATTAAAACTTCAATAAAACCATTCTTAAACACAAATTCTAACTCCTGTTAGATGGATCAAAGGATTCAGCTCTGCAAAGGATATCAAAAACTCTTAAAATGAAACAGGAGAAAAAGCCCACGAACAAGAGCTGCTTCTTCTGTTCTCCTTCATAACAGGTGCATGCAAATTGATCAAATCTGCATTTTGTGAGGCTACGAAACATTTCAGCTATAAGACCGAGATAAATATGAAAATGCAAGGCACATGCTGCCTGTGTTGAATGCTTTTAAGCAGCATTTAAGTTGTAAGAAGAATCAAGTGAAAATCCAAGATGTCTACCTGCCTTAACCATATTTCTGTTGCCAATTCAAGGGATATTTCTGTGTTATCTGCATAGAGCTTCTGCCACTCAAAACTCCCTTTTTGGCAACTGATAGGTCCATCAGGTGAAACTTTGCTGGTATTTTGTATCTTTGATATTTAAAAAGCGAGATTTTGTAAGTTTACTTCCCTCTGAAACACTACTAATACAAGAGAGCCATGTCACATGGCCACTTAAAAACAGAAAGGAGAAAATAAATTCTGTAAACCTGAAAATGCAAATTCACTAGAGTGAGATTAGCCACACTGGCAAAACAAAACCAATCAATTCAACAAAAAACTTAGCAGCAGCCAATCAAAAGCAGGAAGCCATTTAAAAGACCACAGGTGACATGTCACATCAGTGATAGCCATAGAAACAGCTGCTGATAAGAGGCTCAGAAACATCTATCATGAATATTAACAAGCTAAAATGAATTTAGTATTCAAATTTAATCTTAACTTTAAAATTATGATTAGCAGAAGTTGTAGATCAAAGGTTAAATTATTTGTCTGCTGCAAGCACTCTGGTTGGGCAGTATATTTTTACCTCTGGTAATTTTTAAATTTTGTATTAAACACCAAAAAAACCCCAAAAGGTTAAAGGATAATTTTTAAAAGCAACAACAAATAATAATAAACATTCACAGAAATCACTTGTGATATACAAAGTTTTAAAGAGACACTGCTGCCAAAAAGGAATGTAATTGCTTATGTGTGTTTAAAAAGCAAGTTATGCATAATAGAGTTTGTAAAAATCAGCTGATATTGTGAAAATTAAATCCCAAGACAATAAAAGGAAACAGGACTTCCATTTTGCCACCTAGCTACATAGCAGTCCATAATTCAGATCAACAACTTGCCTTGAGTCTAAAATAATTATTAATAGATAATTTATTATGTTAAAGAACAGAAAAAATGGACAAAAACCTTGTTCATTGTTAAAGCAGATTCTTAGCTAAAGCGTTGTAAAAACGTTTTGCAATATCTAGATCTATTTACAAATAATACTTGGTCCAACAAGGATAAAAGCTTTATACCTTGCGGATTATTCATAAATGCTTTTCTAGTCACAGAAAATCATTTAAAAGAAAACCACGAGCACTACCTATCTGTTCAGCAAACTGCATATTAAAGTAGTTTCAAAAAGCAAAGACGTGTTTACATTTCTGGTAGTGGAGATAAAATGATGTAGCAATAACTATATTGTTATTTACAGCAATATGCTAACAAAAGCAGTATCAAAATGTCTCACTTAGAAAAACACAGTACAACTTTGATTTTTCAAGAAATACATTTATAAACAAGAAGCAGAAGTAACTAAGATAAACATGCAATACTGTAATTCACTTACTTGTTGCCACTGTGTGCCTGAAGGATGAACCCCATGATAACTTTCACGCATGTATCGACACTTCCCAATGTCTTTAGCTGTAGCAACAGCAATAGCAGTTGGGTTAGTAGGAGTCCCAGCAACATTCCCTGCCTTTGGATGACCAAAGTATGGTTGCTGAATGGCATCCCCAGATCCATGTTCATGAGAAGGAGAAGATGTGATCTGGTTAACATTTCTCAAAGATGGCTTTCCAATTTCATGAGGATCAACACCAAAACGCTGTGTTACTGGCTGGCGATTCTGTATATCTGGTACCATACCAGTGACTGAACTCACATGGTATGCCTGTGTTGGGAACATGATACCTTGAGCATACTGGTACACAATGCGTGGGTCATGGTTATACATGCCTGTTGCATACCACTGCTGATAGGGTACGCCTTCCTGGTATGTCATATAATGGTTTTGCTGAAACCTCTCTCCTCCTGCTTGCTTTTCCCGCTCTTCCTGCGCACGCTCTGCAGCTTGCTTTAACATGTTGACGGCTGTGAGTTGCTTGGATGACTCTGTGTGTGAAGCTGTTTCTGGTGTATGATCCCTTGAAGTTTCTCCAGTGTGCGCACCAGCTTCTTCTGATGTGACAGAGCTGAAACTATCACTGTTCCTCTCACGAACAATCTGGTTGATCATTCTGTCCCGCAAAGGAACTACATCATGTGCACCTGATGGTGTTGATTGCCCTGAACTCTTCCCACTATCATAGCCACCCACTTGCAAATGTGACACACTGCTTTCATCAGCATCTTTGTTTCTGACTGTTCTTGTCCTAACCTTTGACATGTTCTGTCCACTCACGGGCTCCACATGGCCTACAGCTGGAACAACTGTTACTGCAGTGACAGTGTTTGTCTGCTTGTTTCCTGCACCAGCAGAGGTTGAACCAGAGCTTGAACTTGCAGCAAGAGCAGCATGATGGTTTTCCAGATGCCGACGCAGTGACCTCATGTCACAGTAGCTCTTGTCACAGTCTGCAAAACTACATTCATACGGTTTCTTATCCCTATGGGTGACCATGTGCCCGTTCCTGGAAAATAATAAAAAACAATTATCATAAAATCCCACTTGAAAACCCCCATCTTTGTACTAATGCAAACAGTCCTCTGGTTATGTCTGAAAAAAAAACTATGAGTTGACTGAAAACATTCAAACCGTTAATGACTAAACAAAATTTAACAATTTTTTAAGACCACAAATAAGAAAATTTAACCACAAAACAAAAAGCAAAACAAGAAAATATGTAATAAATTGCTTAAAAGTAATGTGCTCATGGGAAGAAACTCAACTTCAGAAGAAACTTGAAGCTCTTAAAACCTCAAGCAGAAATTTAGGTAAATTTAAGACCTTTTCAAGGCCCTGAATTTACAAAAAACCCATGATATGAAGACTTTTTAACACTTCTTATTAGTAGGAGCCCTGTATAAACAATGATACCCCCTGAGATTATAAGCCTACCCCAAACCACATTTGCATACAAATGAGGCCAGGACTCATAAGTTGGATCTTAAGATATATGCAGAAAAATGTTTTATCAAAACTAATTTTATTTTTGTTATTCATTAAATCCTTGGAGTCTTGCTCTCAAATGCTTTCCTTGAGCTTACTTTTATCCTTGTCTCATTTTCACACTTCAGTATCACAAAACACAACACGTGTCTCATAGCATGCAACTTACAAGTGATCTTGTCTCTTAAACCCTTTACTACAGATCTGACACACATATCGCCTTTCGTCACTGTGTGTCAGCTTGTGCTTGGCCAGTGCACTAGATGAACCAAATAACTTTCCACACTGATCACACTTGATCTCAGATTTTGCCCCACCCAAGTGTCGTTGTTTGTTCCTTTGTCGTGTAGATGGGAATTTCTTACAGTCTCCTGCTTCATCGCCATTGGGAGCAGGGCTATCCCGGTCACTTGTGACAACTGGGGAGCTTGTAGAACGTTTGTCATCCAGATTTGGAGAAGATGATGCAATACGTGGTTGTGGAGGACTGGTGAATGGTTTAGCCACATCTGAGGAGCAAACACAACAGAAACCTTTATCAACAACAAGCTCCACAGCCAAAATTCACTTTTGTTCTGAAAATTTAAGTTTTGGCACTAGTTAAAAATCAATTGTTACTATCACTGAAATAATATTAAGTTATTGAGCTTGACTATTTTTTGAGTTTAAATTAATTTCTTGCATGTTTTCACAGTTGCAGTATTAGGCCACTGGACTATCACTGCATAGAGTGGATTCTGGCACATCACATTTCAAGACGGCAACACAGGAAATTCAAACTAAGGTCAAACCAGATCACTTAGCATCAACAAGAACAGAACTGTTGATTTTAAGCTACCAGCACAGACTAAGCAATACTAAAGTATTATTTTGTTCTAAGTGTTTTGCAGTCAAGTTCCCTAAATTAAGGCAGAAACAAGAAAGAAAAGTTCCTCCTTGCTTTCCTTGTACCCTCTTGATTTTAACACAGACTGAACTTGTCTTGACATAAATATGATCTCAGCTAAAAAAGATGTGACATATGAAATGAGTATGTGAAGGCAATGAAACACTGACAAGCAGATTCTAAGCACATTTTCCAACACTTTTCAATGACAAAATGTAAAACATAAATATTCTGAAGCTCTGAAACATGACTAACATGTCAGTGCACATGTCAGCCGACATATCTCCCAATATTACATGTATATGCAAGACTCTGGACCATAAATACAAGGAAGTTCACAGCATGAGGAAAACTGAAGGTTCATATGTAATATATATACAGACCTTTACTTTGTATGTATCATGTAAACTTAAAATAACCAACAACTATTTCTCTATTTGAACTTGAGCTGCCAACTTTCTGTTGACATCTTCTGACATGTTTAGACTAGTAGGATTCCAGTTCATGAACAAAGCTTAGCATACCTCAATGTCATCCTGTGCATCTCTTTTCTTTCATAAATTAATAGCTTTTGTACACTGTACAACTTATTAAATACTTGGATTTTTGTCTGACGTTTTAAAAACAATAGCAGGCATTCCTTAAGGAATCACTTTTACATCCCTCTCTCATTTGGTAGACACAGACAACCAATATATTAAACCACTAGTTAGGAAATCTGGATCAATATTGTTTATTTTGCAAATCTACATCATGCACAAAAATAGTCAACTTAACATCAGGGCACACACCCAGCACGTTGTAAATAGCAGTACACAAAACAAAAGAATAATGATTTTATGAAAGAGTTGTCAATTTTAGCCTGTGTGTGTATGTAAAAATATTCTGCCACCTACATTACTTCAAAATACCAAAATGCTCGAATTTTATAAAATCCTCACTTTCGAATCTTAGAGAAACAGTTGTTAATACAAATCATTTCTGTGCTTTTCGACAAGCAAAATTATTGGCCATTATTGCGAGTTTTCAACAATTGGTTAAAACGTTGCAAAATCTCCTTCTTTACCTGTAGCAAGAACTAAAACAAAGTGCCTGGAAGACAAAAAGCAGCTAAAAAGTGCATTTTCTTTCAAAATCTGCTGGTAGCAATCAAAACAGAGAGGTCGGATTGTGTCCTCAATCAGCTGAACTACCATAATAGACAGTGTGAAATATCCATACTGGAATACGATACTGGCTTTCGTCACACATAAAACCAGCTTCAATAACAGACGACAATACTTTCTTCCAAAAAAGCTAATCAATTCGAAAGCTCTTATTTGTCGCCATAGTTAGTGTAAGCGATTTTGAACTTTCATGCTCAAAGTCTATAAAAGAGTGAATGTTTATGTTATGTTGTGTTTTATTTTATTTTTGTAAGCTGCATCAATAAGTAGCTTTTTGACCTCGTCCCAGGGGAACAATGATGATCAGTTCAGGGTCCACACTTTGGATTTTGTGCATGCAACAGTGAAATCGATCATATTTTGCACATCTGTGCCCATTCCATGATCTTAGTTTTCATTCATGTAGTTGACAAACTTGCGAAGCACTTATTGCAAAGAGTCTGACTGCAGGTGTACACAGAGCCAACTACATCGCTACGTTTTGGCTTCTAAATAACGAGTTGCAGCATGTTGCAGCTCATCTGCAGAAACCTTCTTTGCTTTCAGGTCCTGGAACTGGAAAATTCGACCCAGATGGCAGATGATCAATTAAAAAGATCAGCGATAACTATTCTTTGTGCGTTTCTGCATGAGCATAACCATTCCGACACGTGTTCTGCACAGCTGCCAACTTTCTTTGAATATTCCAAATGGTCTCCCCTGACAATATTATGCAAACTGGTAGAATCATCAAAATTCAAGCTCTTACAATGCCAAAAAACAAGTTTTGCTTGCATTTCCGTTTTTCAAAAACAAATTTTTTATGTTGGACTCAAAGCCAACGTCAGCTGAAAGAAAATCGATCAAATGTGACACCATCTGGCGATCCCTAAGAAATAAACACAGCACAGTAAAGGATTT
>JANSTQ010218176.1:0-17190 GCA_026167885.1 Bergia puertoricense | reverse complement strand
TAGCCCGCCCTAACTCGCAACAATTTAATGAATTTTTTCCTTAAACCGCCTTAAACCGCGTTAGACCGCACAGCCCCACCTTAGCCTGCCGCGGTTTTAGGTCCCAGAGTAGGCCTGGATGAACTGAGTCTTATTAAAGTATGACTTTTCAATAAAATAAATTATATATAATTACTAACGTCGAGAAGTGTCCTTTCTAACGTATCGTTAATTATATGAACATATTAAGTTGTCTCTGGCTCACTGCGCTTATGAAGAACTTGGCTATGAACCTGTGAGAACATTAAGCAGTTATTTTTTTAAATTCAAACGGAAAACACAGGAAGCAGCCTCAGTTGAAGGCAAACAGTAAACTAGACACTAAGGCCAAGTTAGATATCATAAACAAGTTCTTCGTGTGATCATTCTTAATGATTTTAAGTTCAAAATTAAAACTAACATTCTAAAGTTCAACCACAGACATTTAGTGAAAGAAAAACTCCCCGTTCTTGGTGACCATTATTTAGTAGTGCTAAATGTTAATTTTCTTCATTAATTCTCACTTCATACTGATGATCTACTTTGTAGAGCAAATGTATCTTCTTTTTTAGCAACAGGTCTAGTTTACAGCTACGCTATCCAGCTTATAATCAATTAGTGCCACTGTTTATCCCTTTCCTAAAGGAGCCTGATTTACGTTACCTGGTTGAAAGTATTTGGAATTCCCAGAGTGCATTGAGTGCTCACGATGACCTGTTTGACCTCGTGCTGGTGCGGTGGAACAAGCACGAGGAGTGGTCACCCTGGAACTGTATTCTGCTCACCAAGGAAGAGGCTTCTGCGCATGCCAAGCTTCAAAATGCAAACGAGGTTAGTATCTCGGATGTTTAGTGTCCTGATTTGCTAGTTGAAAGTATTTTCGAAATAGGGGTGGGTGATTTTTCATATGTGTTTGAAGGTTCTTGGATACGTTTTTATCTAATAATAATAATAATAATAATAATAATAATAATAATAATAATAACAATGATAATAATAATAATAATGATGATGATGATGATGATTATGATGATGATGATGATGATAATATTAATAATAATAACGTTTTAAATAATTTAAAATGGATGAAAGATTTAAAACCAAACGGTTTCGATCATAAGATTATCGTTTTTAATCATGAAGAGGATCTTTTAATCAAAAAGTTAGGTTTTAAAACATTCGTAATTTTGAAACAATTTTATCCTGTCAGAATCTGACATTAGATAATTATAAGAATCATGAACATTGATGATGGTGATGATTTTTTTGTTGTTGTGTTTTCTGTATCATTTAATATGTCTTTCACAATTGAGTCGCTGGAAGCAATATTAAATAAGAAATTCTTTGAATTTGAAGCTATAGTAGAGTCGTCACACCGATGAAAGAGTCCATCGATGTAGTTAAGGCGTTGATCAACTTTATGAGTCAGCAGTTTAATACTGAACTCAATCAGTTACCATGTTGGACTTATATTCTAACATTATCATTATGGCTTCAAATGTCAGATTCCTTTGTCATCATACTGTACGAATTTTTGTGGTTTTTGTTTTGTTTTCTGTGATTTTTCTACTTTTTTTCCTTCCTTTCTTGTACCGATTAAAGCTCATTTTAATTACTCAATAGTACTGGTTGCCTGGCTCGCCTGGCAACGGTTGTTCCAGGTAACCAGTACCTAAATCTATCTCAACTCGCTATCAATTAATCTGTAAACATTAATTTAACAGGTGAAATAAGCTAGACTATGAGTACTCCCAAAATTTCTTCTTGAGTCTGTCGAACCGCAGAAAATTTTTTTTTTTCGCATGCTGGCGCGCGGAAACTGGGCTAGAGAGACGAGAGTCGTCTCTTCTGGCAGTGGTAGGTCCGTTATCGATGTCTTGCGCGATTTGTTTTCGTCTCGAAGATCTCAAGAGGAAAAACAGGGACTACTCATAGTCTAAAATAAGGTATTTGTCGTTGTTGTTGTTGTCTTTATGGGGCTTCCATTGATGGGTATAAATATCCATGTGAGTGTGTCGTGACATTGCGTTCTTTCGTTACTTTTTAGGCGTACGGCCGCATGTTTATTGGTAAGATTCTGCACAAACATGTGCTCGCTCGGAATTACTTCTCTCGACTACCAGGCATGGCGGAACACATGAAGACAAAGATTTCAGGCCAGAACACTGGATTACATCAGGGTCCGAAAGCCACATCACTGAGAGCGTAACCTATGCCCTCTGAACTAGAAAAACCAAAAAATCATCTTTCAAACTTTCATTTATCTCTTGTAAATGATGCAGCCAATACTAACTGATATTGTTTCAAGTGAAACTGAGTTTATAGTCAGAATACCTTGTACTAATATTAGTGAAAGCGTTATTTTTAAATTAAGAATACATTGGTATATATAAATGTTATTAGGCAATAAGTTATACCATAAATCTATTTAGGATTTTTCAAAACTCGTACTCATTTTTTCGCTTTGACTGACGAGATGAACGAAATTCGATTTCCAGGCAGTATTAACGAATTAATTTTTCATTTTTGCCATGATCTGTTTTAGAGCTAAAGTTTTTGCATTTCACAAAACACTCTTACCTTTTCAGAGTAGAATGCCAAATTTGACAGTGTGGCTAAAAATGGCCATACCATTTCTGTTAGATCTTTTAGTACTTTCATTCCGTGAGAGCGGTCATCGCTAATTCTAGTTCGAATTCCAGTTGCACAGTGTAAATAGAACATTCATGTTTACGACTTGTAAATAGTTTAAATATGTGTTGTCAATCTTCGTGCGGATTTGTATCCCGATGTAAATGGCTTCCTTCAGGAATAAACAATAAAGAACGCTAGAACAAGTCGTGCCTTTCTTGAAAATGAATCTAGTAGATACATTATAATTTAAGAAAGTTCAATATTTCGAACAGGCAGTTTTCCAAAAGAACTTCAATACACGGTTTTTACCAGAAGTTAAATTGGACTTGCTTATATAAAAATTCATTCACCAATAACGATTTCGTGAGAATAAAGTTCGCACTTTCTCTTTTTAAGAAAGTACTCTTTGAAATTTATGTTTTCAGAGCCACTTACAGCAAAGCCCTACATGTATTATCAGTTAAAACAACTTCGGGACGGCCTTCAATATTACTGCAAACAAAGGAAAGCTAATTAAATTCTACCAATCGAACAAACTTAATAAGATAGAAATAATCTTGGAGATTAACACCGATAGGGGAATTTTTTAATTACAATTTCTCGAAGTACAATGTTCACCAAATTTGTTTCCTTTGTCTTCTCTTAATTACAGACACTGATATAATTAAACAAAATTGTTATCAGGGGAAAACTCAAGTTTCACTGCCAACTGGGAACAAATAGTTTATTGGTGACAATGGATGTGGCAGTTGAAATGGGTTTTAATCTAGACACAGTTTGTTCAGGTGTGTTTGTGAGTCGAACTTGTGCGAAAACTGAAACGAAACAGTGCCTTGAAACTGTGGCGTAAATGCGTTAATTAAGTTGTATTGGAGTCGCTTCTGGCATCCCTGAAGCCAGTTGAATACTATAAAGTATTTTTATGTGATTGATAATGATTTCAGAAAACGCATCTACAGCGTCACGGACAATCATTTGCTCGCTAACGACGCAAAGCCTCCGAGCTGAAGATGTCGATTCTGAATTGAACTATGTAAGTTTTGTGACGAGTCTACTGGTTTTCGCAACGTCTTTCTCCGCGGTAATAGCAAATGGTTTGGTGATTGTAGCTGTTTGGAGGACGCCGTCTTTACGGTTCCCGTCAATAACGTTTCTGTGCTGCCTGGCTGCTACAGATTTTCTCACCGGCATAGTTAATCAACCAGCTTTTGTTATTTTCAACATGGCTAGAATTCAAGGAAACTACAAACTGTACTGCGGCGCATCATCCGTTTGGTCTGTTGCGAACGCCTTTTTGTCAAACGCGTCTTTTCTCTTTTTGACTTGCGCCAGTGTAGATAGGTACCTTTCACTGCGCTTGCATATGAGGTATCTTGAGGTTGTGTCAAACAGACGCGTTAACTTGGTTATTGCGAGTTGTTGTAGCTTCTGTTGCGTGCTTTTGCTTCTTCCGTTGTTGGGCCAAGAAGGAGCCGCCTTTGCCGTTGAAGCGACAGCGCAAGGGACAAGCTTGCTGATCAACGTCATTGCCTATCGAGAAACATTTCGCATCATTGGACAACATGAGCGACAGTTCAAGTCTGAAGAGAAGATTTCCCGTCACATTCATGGGCACGCTTTGAAACAGTTTAAGAAGAGTAAGAAACTATCCCGCACTATGGTGTATGTTGGTGCTTTGTTTCTTCTTTGCTACGCACCTTACTCTGCTGTGCTGATCGCAATGGCCGTGCCAATATCAAACAGCACCATGATTTCAAAGAGGCTTCGGGTAGCGAGCAATGTAACAGCAATGCTGATTCTTATGAACGCTTCTGCTAATCCCATATTTTACTGTTACAGACTCGCTGAAATCCGAAAAGCAGTCTTTAAACTGTTAAAAAGGATGTCGAATTTTTGTGTTTCAAACGTTACTGAGAGAACGGCAGTAAACAAGCCAATTTGCAATCAATGATTAATGTTTCCACGGCAGAAAAGACTTTATTCATCAGCATTGTGATGTAGTTTGCATGGTCAAGGAATATGCCTTTCAAAGGCTAAAAGTTTCAACTGGAAACTAATTAATGAATAAACCCCCTCTCTACGCTTTTTGCATTGAGCTATACAGGCCCGAGGCTGAAAAAGTGTCCGAAAAGTGAATATTTGCCCGAGGCATGTGAAACTTTACGGACACATTTTCAAACGAGGGCCTGTATAGCGTCATACAAAAATAGCGCAGAGGGGGTTTATGTATTTTATGATTCAACAATAATTTTCTCAACTGGAAAGGCAAAGCGCCCGCGATTAACGCAATGAAACAAAAAGGCAAAATTTGTCGAGTTCCGTTTATGTTTTGTGGTATTGAATTATTAACTAGCTTCGTCTTCTTTTCCCTTGTCGCTGTTCCCAACCTAGAAGCTGGTTTTCGGCCATTATACAGCAAAAATAACCAAAAATAGAACAATTTTAATTGCTTTCCTGTGGTTGCAGATATTGGCCTTGCTGTATCAAAAAATATTGACCCTGCTAGCGTGTATCATGTGATCGATTCTGACCAATAGCATCGCACGTTTTCACAATGAAAATTATTGTTGAATTATAAAGTAAAATATAAGACCGATTGTTAAGGAGTAATAAAGAGCCTTTTGCCAATGCTTTTCATGCTAAAGGGACTTAATCTACTAAAGACAACTTTTGAGACACAACACAAAATTGTAGCTGACTGCGTCACCACTTTGCATCTATGGCCAGTAACATTTCGGGATTTTTTTTATAAGCTTTAACTGAAAGCTTGATAACGGTTTCTCCACAAACTACTCAGAAATGAAAATCGTTTAAGAAGAAAACTAAGGCAAAATCTGAATAAGGAAAAATGAATAAGGAAAAGTGAGTTGTTGTTTTTATGATTATTTTCTTACTTTTGATTGGCTTATGAGTCAAAGTGTCAGATTGTGATTGGTTCACGGGTGTCCGCCCAATACAGGCTTATAATCGGACAGAATAATAGAGGTTAATAGACCAATCAAATCTTAGAAAGTGTAAATCTTATGATAAGCACAATTCCAGAAATGTAACGGTTTCGTTTTCAGCTATTAAATTTGAATATACATTTAAATGTTGATTTACGAATTGTATTTATGATTTTGTTTGCATCTGATCCAATCACAATAACCAATGGTCCAAACTACACAAAAAGCCCTGTATCAGCGATATGTTTTACATTTACTCTATACTATTTAACAATTATCTTCTTCGGATAATGCTTTGCGAATTCGTCTACGACTGCATCGTAATCTAACCGAATGCCCCCATTTTACTTCGGAAATCGTTTTTCACGAAGCACGAAGTCGAGTTACAGCATTTTACAACAACAGTTGTGGAGAACCTGATGTTTCGCCCATGAATTTCAAAATACTTTGTTGAGATTTTTCCCTGAAAGAATTTGCCACAATTCGAGTTGTTACAGGACAATCAATGCAGCATGCAAGGTTTTGCGAATGACGATAATCAGTAAATAGAATTCCCGCCAAAATAACAGGCACAGACGCAGGCCCCACGCGGCAGCGACTTCTTGTTGGTAATATTTAATAGGCGATAATTTTGACATACGGTAGATTGACTAGTCAGTTTCACCTTTAATAGCCAGGCGGGTATCAACCTTGTTAAATATGTATTTGAGCTTATTTTCTGAATCGTTTGCTTGAATTTATAAGTGTCATACGATACTATAAATTCGTACACGGTAGTTAGCTGTATGTAGCACTGAGGCATCGCTCTGACTCCTTCAAGCCGCGGATTGTTACGCTTCATCAATGTTGCGATGCGGTTTAGAATATTACTCTTTTTATTTTTATTATGGCTTTTTAAATTTTCAATTTAATAACAATCTGTTGCTGGGAAAACTCGGAGCCATTACAATGTTTTAAGACGAAATATTGAAATTCGTTACTTAATACACAACATGTAAACTTGGTTACTTATTGTAGAAAAAAGATTAATAAAAACAATTTGAGGCTGAAATGTCCAAAATTAGTAATTATCGTGGGTAAAATTATAAAGAAAATGACCCGAAGGGAAAACAAATTTACTTCGAATTACCGCGGGTTCCAGTTAAAAGGAGTCAACTATAATATAAACTGGTTTCTCTTTTTCCGGTAAATATATATTGTTGACTTAAATAATAAATGATTTTACTATCTTCTTTGTGCACAGACAACTGAAATATAGGGAGCTCGGGGATGCAAAATGACTAACTGGTGGTGGTAAAGAGGGCAGAAAATATTTATACATAATTTACAGGGTTAACGATCAAACTTACACACGATTTAAGTGCATGGTTTGCCAAACGAATTTACAGGGTCTGCGATAAAATCCACACACAACATAGAGGGTCTTCTATACAAATTTACAGGTAATTTACAGGGTTTGTAACTAAATTTGTAGGGTCTTTGCAGATGAATTTACAGGTAATTTACAGGGTTTGCCATACGAATGTACACGTAATTTACTGAGTTTGCGATTAAATTTACTCACAAATGAGTAACTGGCGGTGGTAAAGAGGGGAGAAAATATTTATATATAATTTACAGGGTTTATGATAAAATTTACAATTTACAGGGTTTGCCAAACGATTTTACAGGTATTTACAGGGTTTGCTATCAAATTTACACTTGATTTACAAGATTTGCCAAATAGAACTCACGGATAATTTGCAGAGTTTGCACTCAAATTTACACGCAATTCAGGACAAGGTTTGAAATTTTGAAAAACGAATTTACAGGTAAATAAATTTATTTATTTCCCAATACAGCCACCCCTCAATGATGAGGATTATTGGCCGGCTGGATTATTTACATGGTTAGGTATATCAAAATTTACAGGCTATTTACATACAATTTACATGTAAGCTTACCAAAATTTACAAACAATTTACAGTTAACGCTATTCAGACTCGGGGGGGGGCTGAAAGTGCCCGCGCCAACTTTCAACCTTTCTAGCGAAAAATCCATTTCATGTACAACGCCAGGATTTTGTGACTTTTCCTAGAATTTAACAAAGAACATTTTAGTGTGTCAAACTTGTGGTAACCCCGTTTCCATAGCAACCCATTTTTTCTTCTATTTTCAGAATTTTCTTCGGTTATTCCAATTTTCCTCATTGTATATGCTTGTATTTTACGGATTTTGCTTTATTTAATTAATTCCAACATATTTTCAAACATTTTACGTCAATTGGGGCACTTTCTGACGTCATCAAAAAACCCAAGATGGCCGTTAGACACTTTCAAGATGGCGGATTTATGACGTCATATGACGTCATAGCTGACAAAACAATATATCATTAAATTATTTTTCATTTAAGGTTTTACCATGACAAATTTAGTTGTGATACCTTTGAGATAACTTTAAGAGTTATAGGCCGCGGGCACTTTCAGCCCCCGTCCCAGGAACCCCTAGAAAGCAGCATTCTGAATAGGGTTAAGGCAGGCAACATGCTATTTACAAGTTTGGAGACCTCAAAAATAATTTTTTTAAGAGTACTTTTGCTTTTCAACAAACCAGTCAACTTTCCTACTTTTTTAATGTCGAAAATATCCAAATAGTTCAGCAGCTGTAATTTTAAAAATAGCTGTTAAGTCATTCCAACTGCTACAATTTGGAAAATATCTAAGACAGTATTCCAACGTGCAAAAGTTCTCTGCACAGGAGAAATGTGCTAAACATGTGGGCATAGTCATAACGTTGTGGAATTGACTTGAATTGTACATGTAGACTTTTTAAGGCGAGTGTAGCAATTCGTGTTGGTATACGTAGTGTTTCGGACTTGGAATCAACTGCTGGGGAATTTTTCGGGACTATTAACCTCGCACATAAGCGACATTTTCGGAGCTATTTGTGGCTAAACTAGGTAAGACAGCAGGGGTCTATTCAATAATACTTTTATGCGCAGTTGTAACCATTGTTCTGAGCATCTGAAAAACTTGGTTTCATGTGTTAAGTCCATTTAATTGGCCCCTGTTATATATTACCTTCACAGAATCCACACCTGCCACGGGGAGATTTTGTTTTATTTTCCAAGTCTGGACCAAGCATCTGTAGTGGATTGTTTATTGATTAATTAAGCCAGTAAGAATTTTTTCCGAGTCATCGTTTGGTATGCATGTGTAGAATCTCGATTACAGTTGTTTTCCTAAGCGAATGACTCGAGTAAGTACGACAGCAGTTTCGGGCTGGCAGTCTTTGCACTAACGTATTTTGACTGGCCGCTTTCGGGGCCATTCTGGCTTGGCGTTTCGGGTGCCATCCTAACTTGGTGCTTTCGGGGCCAATTTGCAAGTAATGTTTTTCACTTTGTAAATTAAACTTTAATTTGATGCACTTTAAGTACCGTTAGCTTTTGGGCTAGTTTTGACCACAGTAATCTATCGACCAAATCGAATAGGTACATGAATAGACGGGACTGGATATAGATGTTCTCATGTCATGAGTTGCTATTTTAAGAGAAATCGAGTCTCTTGGACTTTGGTAAGGTCTAAAAGTTGCTAGGACTATAGGACTAGGACTAGGTTAGGGCATCCATTGGGTGTTTGATAAGGTCTAAAAGTTGCTAGGACTATAGGACTAGGACTAGGTTAGGGCATTCATTGGGTGTTTGATAAGGTCTGAAAGTTGCTAGGACTATAGGACTAGGACTAGGCTAGGGCATCCATAGGGTGTTTGCTTTGTGTGTTCGTGCATAATCCGTTTTTCTTATGTTAAGGTTGGCAGCAAGCACAGATTTATTGCTGTGCTTGGTGGGTTCAATTCCCCCACAGTCTCTTACAGTGAGAATTTTGCTCCTGTAATTTAGTTTTTGATTAAGTTGCCTTATCATATTCGCACTTTAAGGGACTGGTCATTATAGTGTTTGTGGGGAGAGCCCACAACACTTCGAATCTTATGGTAGATGGTTAAAACAATTTTGCCAATGTGAATGTCCAATTACCATCATAAATTGAGAGCCTTTGTGTCGATCGAAATGAAACACACGATTGACTAAAATAACTCATGTACTTATATGGCTTATGAAACAAACAATAATCTGAACCTTGCCAAAAATAGCTGGTACAGTATAAAGTAACTACTCGAAATACAGCTCTAGAACAGTACACAGATACTGTACAGTCAAATTAGATTGCTTCTATGAAGAAAGCAGATGAGTTTTTTTGTAAATTGCTTTTAGAATACGACGTCAAAGCAAAACCAAGTTAAGTATATTTGGAACTGAGAACAGCAAATATTTTTTATCATCCTGTACTTTAAATAGCATTATATTTCAGTTACAATAAGATTGTGTATTTATACTTGTTTTTTGTGAGGATGTAGTGGAGGAGGGTTAATCTTTTTAAGCTAAAAGTGAGGAGAGGGACATAATTTCTATGACAGGACTACGAGGAGGGTGATATTTTTTGACAAGATTTTGCACACGTGGTAGACTCCTCCCAGTTAAATAATGACCGCTCGCTAAATGGTATCTACGTGATTCACACAGTACTGTGCTTGAAAACCTAAAAGCAACTGAAAATATTTTTAAAACTATGAAATATTGAAAAAATGAGAATCTGGAAAATGTGAGATCGACTATATTTTAGCGTCATTGTGGGGTCATTTCGTGGTTTAGATATTTGCGCATCCTCGTGGCGTTGCTCTACAGATAACAATATATTGCTGATTTTGAAAACGAATTTGAAAACACATTTGACACTTTTATTATAAATCTTTTTTTCTAATTTTCTTGAATATATATTTGCATAGGTGACCATTATTTTTAGGCTTAGTGTTAACAGTTACTTTGTCGAAAGCTAAATCAATAACTTTATGCATATTGACGTCGGACAAGCTAATCATCGCTTTCAAAGTTGAAACATACGGATTTTATCATGATTTCATGAATGAGATCCCATGGCTGTAAAAATAAAGAGAAATACCACGTTTAGACAGTATGCCAAGACTTTAAAAGTGTGAATGTTTATTAGGGAGGGTGAGAAGAATTCATTTTGTTTGAAAAGGGCTTTGGGAATGATTTTTAGCACTGACGTAAGAGAGTCAAAAAGGAGCGTCCTTTTAAGGCTTGACGAGATGAAAATACTCGTTTGCTTATTAACCCTTAAATATTAAAGCCTTTTGGAGAGACACCAATGTTTATTTGGAGGGGATTGTTTTGATCCTCCAGGGTTTCCGAAATGGTGACATATAAAAGCTAGCACTTTGGCATGCAAGCAGCTTTAGCCAGGCTTATTACTTTCCGTGGGACACAAGATGACAGGGATGTGCATTGTTTTTGTTTCGTTTGTGTCTTTCTGTCTAAGACAGAAAATCAAATTATTTCAAAGTGTTGTTTTTATAGGCTATAGTTGTGTATTATCAGTACGTACAGTAATGATTTTTACGTAAACGTATGAATTATGACTACATTTTATGATACACACGGTTGCAGTCAATACAGCAGGGGAATATGCTGATAACCTTGGAAACCAACAAAACACAATAAAGAATCTGCGTGACTTGTAATCTCATTAAATTATTCATATGAGCATGACCCATAGAACATGCTGGAAGAATAATGTGGCATTCACAACCTTCGAAATAAACAAGATACCACTGATATTATATGAATTTTTAGTTAGTTACGTGATTGGTGACATCATCACGCAACCCACATCCCTGTGGTCTGTGTAACACGACAGTATGATTTGGCGCTCATAACTTTCTAAATAAACAAGATACCTTCAAATTTGAGATACTTTGTTCTCGTCAAAAGTTTGGTTGTCTAAACAGTATATGTGTATCATGGAAAATATTGGTAGAAAATGTATCTATTTATTTCAGTATTTTGAAACTTCCATCTCGTTCTTAACAAAAACCCAAAGATAAATACAAGAAAGAGGGGCTTTGAAAAGTTATTAGAAGTTATGACAGCTTAGCTTATTACAAAGTGCAACAAAACACCTTGCAAAGTGCTTTCGTAACGAGGATGTCTTGCTAGATAAGGGGATTTCAGAAAGGTAATAAACAATGATAAACATATATAGTGAATCGACTCATTACACAAAATAAATATATCAAATTTGGAACCTTCCTTGTGCGACTGTACAGTGCCACCAACATCACAGCTTTGAAGCAAACTATTAATTTTTAATTGGGTAGACGATAACTAAGCTTTGTTTAGACAGCAACACAATATCCAAGATAGTTCTGCCATGTTTCAAATTATTTGCTAGTGTGAATGTTAATCAATCGATCACACCACAGCGAAATTCTATCGTGCGGAGTTCATGTTATCAAACTGCGTGCAAATTATTTTTATGACGAATGTGCTTGAGAGTGCATGTGCGTTTTTCACAAGCGATTTTAAAATAGAGTTGAAGAAAGTATTAAAAACAGGTCAATGTCAGTTTAATTTTGGTGATCTCTCATTATTGCAAAAAGCATATTTTGACGTCCTGGGCGAAACTGTTAAACAAGGAGTAAGCTAAATTGCCGATACAATTGTGCCCCCCTGCTGTTGGATTACAGCTGATGATGCGATCTTGTGCATGTGTGGATGACAATAGAACGTCTAAGGTAGTAGTGGAGGTTGAGTTTCCAAATGTTCTCCTCCAGTTTAAACTCTCATCGACATCCTTGATGATGTTAATAAAATACGGTGGTGGTACTGTATTTTGCAAATAGAAAAAGAAATATCTGCATTTACCAAGACAACCTGTCAATTCTACGTAAACATTTGTCGCATAAGACGGGCCACCTCCCGACTTCTATTGTACTTGCTTGTATTGGAAAAATAGAATTACAGAAGGGTATCTAGCCAGACAACTGCACAATTGTATAAAATTGCTGACATGTTGCATGTATAAATAATTACTGGTTTTGGTGCTAAGCAGTTAATGCGAGTACACATTACACTTTAGGATTGCCCTGTTGTGTAACTCCAAGGTTCACCTCTGTAGAAACGCACGTTCGACATCTTCAGATCTATTACTGCAGGTCGGTAGTTTCAATTTAAAATTAAGTCCTTTGTTTTGTCATGTTTAGATTCGTACCATTTACATTAATTTTCGTGATTAATAGTTTATTTTCTGCCTTTAAAGGGGTTGATACATACTTCAGTTAGTAAGGTACTGAACCGTACCGCAAGATATAGACTCCCTTTTTTGAAACTGGAAACATTTTTGAAAACGATTTGCGTGATTAGGTTTGCTTTTGTTTAAAAGTTCAAAATTATTTTTCTTTATGGCAACAATTGCCCATCCACACAAAAGCAGCTGCCATACATTTTATATAACATATATCCAGCCCCGTCTAGATTATCGAGCTAGCTTTCCCCCAATAATATTGTGAGTGTTCCAATAACTTAAAAAATTCCGAAAAATTCTGCTTTGATGAAAGCAGTCACTGCTATTGTTTCCATGATTAGGCAAAGTGAAAGGAACAATTTCGTGTGTTAAACAGAAAAAAAGAATTCACGAGAATGCGGATTATTTATAACCAGCTCTATGGAAACCTTTCTAATGAAATTCTTCTAGATCAGCATCAATCCGGTTTTAGTTCCCTTCGTTTGACGGTCTGCGTAAACACTGACCATGGAAATGCGGTAGTTTTTCTTCATAGGCTAACACATTTGATACAGTATCTTATGGGATTCTGGTTCATACTATCGAGCTCTATGGCATTAGTGGAGTGACTCTAGACTGGTTTAGGTCTTGTGTATCCGAAAGAAAGAAAGTTTGCGTGGTAGATGCAATGTAGATGATTCCTGGAATATCTCTTGTTGCGTTCCGCACTGGGACTGTCCTTGGGCTGTTACTATTTCTTATTTATATCAATGAACTTCCTGGTGTTTAAGATTCTCAGTTGCGCGGATGTTTGTTGATGATACCAATATCAAAACTGCTTCTAAATCGACTGTTAGCCAATCTGAATAGCATTCGAAACTGGTTCATTTGCCAACAAGCTTAGCTTGACTGTGCTCAAAACTGAATACATGCTTTTTTAAAATCTGATTTCAAGCCCCCCTGGGATTGAAACCCCCCCCCCGAATTACCGATATGGGATGGTTCCCCCTGAGATGTACTCCTAAAAGGTACCAAAGAAATACATTAAAACAGATGAGGGAATACTGACAATATCGCTTCCCTAAATGGGTTTAATAGTTATTGTTTTGACATCAAATACTTATTTTTCCTCTGGACCATTTTAACACAACAATCGTCCCTGTAATGTCCAATATGAGAGTGCCTTCCCCCCCTCCCCCCTCCCCTTGGGTTTTAACTTGCTAACCATTACATAGGCATCCCAGAACCCTAGTAAATTTGTAACCAACTTTTAACCAGAGTCAACTCCACTAAATGTCTCTGGGTACTTTTCGACCAAGGCCCTGTATGTACGCCTTTGGAAACGCATCTTATCAGTGTTAAGTGCTTTGAAGCAGGCACATCGATATGTTCCCCCAAATACGCTAACAGCTATATATAATGCACTGATCTAATCCCTTTTTCACTACTGCGATGTAGTTTGGGGCAGTTTGAATAAAATGTTAACGGCGAGACTCCAAAAGCTGCAAGATTGAGCGGCTAAAACCATAACTGATCCGCATGGGTTATTGTGTTGAGGCGCTGGATATTCAAAACAATTAGAATGGGATAAATTGGAGACTGAGGATTTGGTGAAAACTGGCAATTCCGATGTAAAAATCTGTAAACAATAAAGCTCCAAGTTGTTGATATTTTCAAAAGCAGCAATAATGGTTACCAGCCAATGGAAGAAGAAAATAGACTTATCCCGCCCATATTTAATACCGATTTCGTTAAACTGAAAGTGTTTCTTTTACTGGGACAAAAATATGGAATGCAATTCCGTTTAGCATTATGTCTGCTCTCACTGGCGTCTGGCGCTACTTAAGTAAAAATATGAATCCCACTGACCTGTACTTAATGTTTTTCTTATTTCTTATGGTACAGTTTTTCTGTTTTCTGAAAAACAGTTTTTTTACTGATTTAAATACAGTGAATACCGTGTTTCTGATTTATGGCGGCTGATATAAGGGGAGTTTGTACTTGAAGTAAATACTAAGAGAGTGTCTAAACTGATGTATATTGGAGGCAGTTTTGAGGTTCCGAGGCAGGTTGTTCCAGAGCTTGATGGTTCGGGGAAAGTATGGCTGGCTGAAGTAATTCTGTTTATGAGATGATATTGCACAGTAATTATTTGGATCAAAATTTCGGGTACAGTAGTTGGAGCTGACCGGTACAATATATGTTTTAAAGTTGACATTCAGGGAGCCAGATTTGTATTTGATAAAGAGAACAAGATCGCTGATGTCTCTTCTGAATTCCAGTGGAAGTAAATCCAAAGTGGCAAGTCTAGCACTATAACACATGTCAGGGGAAGGGTAATTTAAAATGAACTTGGTTGCTCTGCGCTGGACGTTTTCAATTAGTCGGCGAAGCTTTGTTGTGTGTGGCGACCACAGGTTACTAGCGTATTCCAGTCGAGGTCTGACCAACGAACAGAATAATGGTTTTCGTGTACTTGCGTCTGATATGTCCTGGCCTCAGACTCGCTTGATTAAGCCTAGAGTTTTATTTGCTTTGGTGACTATCTTTTCGATGTGGGCTGACCATGATAGGTCACGAGAGACAGTGATGCCAAGATCAGTGATGTGAGGGACGTATTCGCCGAGAGGCTGTCCATCGAGACTGCAGTGAATACCGTGTTTCTTATTCAGCTTGCAACTTTAAACTTTAACCATACATTTGAATTGTACAGAAGGCAACAAATTGTTTCCCAAATAAATAATAATAAAAAAAAAATACATACACTAAAACAGCAACTGATCATCAGTAGGATTCCTAAAATGTGTGCAATTCTACAATGATTTCGGCTCCATTAAGTTCTAATATTTCACACTCTGCATTTTATCTGAAAAGAATTAAAATATAGGTAACTTTTAACATTATTCTCCCCAAATTTTCCCTTATACACGTTAATTAATGTTTGAAATGTGTTCTATCTTCGCAACTCAGGTCATGTTGCTCACGCTGATGTTGTATCTGTCAGTCAGCGGTTGCCTCGCTCAATTCAAGGAACTAGGGCCTTTGTTAAGAGCAGAGAACGGTCCAATCAAGTTTATCGATTTCGCTAAGACCGAAGGCCATTCACTAATAGGTCACGTAGTGGCAACATTTCAAGTCCCGCACGATTTAGACTGTGCATTCAAGTGTTTGCAGATCTCAACTTGTTCTTCATTCAACTACGGAGGAGCGAGGATGAACGGACTGTACACATGCGAAATCAACAATTCCCACAAGTTCGCTCATCCCCAGAACCTCACAATCAGACAAGGTTTTCAATACGGCGGAATTAGTGTAAGTGAATTTGAACCAGTTGTACTATCAAAATTTTAGAAATATCAACCATAATATTTTAATGACTGTCCTTTTCAGAAGCCGTTTTGTTCTTCTAACCCTTGTGTGAATGGCGGAACGTGCCAAGAAGCAAGGACCTCTTTCCTTTGCAAATGTCCGCTGTCTATCCGGGATCTTCCCTACACTGATGGCAGGTGTAGTGTTGGTGAGTTGATAAAATTGTTAGACAAAAACGAAATTTCGTCTGTGACTCATGAATTTAAGTTACTGTTAAGTTTTGTATTTTTTCTAATATCAACTATTGTGTTTTTGAGGTAGTTTGGTCTTTTACTACAACAACAACAACGACAATAAACAATTTATTACCAGGAATATACACAAGTGCAAGTTACAATAGGAAAAAATTAAAACAGTTTATGGTAAAAGATACTCAGAATAGCAAAGCTAAACTAGCTGAGTATCTATAAACAATATTAGTTACATGCTCGAGTATAGAAACACACAAAAAACTGGTACAAAGAAAGAGAAAGAAATAAAAGAAAAGTATGGTCGTTATGGCACTGGATTTTTTTATTCCGTAAATCTTGGTAAATAAGCCCCGGGGCTTATATTCGTTCAAAGGGCATTTTTGTCTGAATTTTTCGGGGGAAGGGGCTTATTTTCGGGGAGGCTTATACACGGATGGAGTTTTGCGTTTCAAAACAAACTAGCGAAAATTGTAAAATGTTGTCCAAGTACTCTACCCTCGGTCTATAATTAAAAAGATTGGAACAATGTTTAAAGTTTGATTACACATACAATATCATCTAAATGCCCCGGGGCTTATATTCTGGAGGAACTTATACACGAAAGGAGTTTTACGTTTTAAAAGCTTGGTCTTAAGCGCCCTTGGGCTTATTTTCGAAGGGGGGCTTATACACCAAGCTTTACGGTATGGCAATTTTGAAAAGTTACACAGAATTGGAAACCATTCAGATCTGCAGCACAGTATAATCAGATATCAAGTAAGTATATGACTGTATAAGATTGGCTATAAGCTGGCTCTTAAACCTTTTAGAAGACCGATTTAAAATTTTCATCCATAGTATTCCAGAGCATTGCACCTTTATAAGGTATGTTAAATTTTCCATAGCTCGTTCTAGCTCTGTTTATATAATAAG
>JANSTQ010218065.1:0-17197 GCA_026167885.1 Bergia puertoricense | reverse complement strand
AAAGTCCTCCCCCCCCCCCCCCCCCAAAAAAAAAGAACAATGAGCCCTGTTCGTGGTTTTTATGAAAAAAAAACATGTAGGTCGCCGGGACCACGCCGTCCGTTCGACAGCCCCTCATCCAAATTGACATTGTTTTGTTTTTATATTTGATTTACAAAGACAGGGTGAAAGTTTCTCAACAAATAAATCAACAATAACTTGAGTGAAAGACTGCAAGTTCTTAGGAGTATAATTTGGAACTCACAGTTAATTTTATGGTGCGCTCAAATGGCCTCATTCCGATGTTGGTATACATTAACATTCAGCGGAGCCGTCCACTGAGTGAGCACAGTTACTGACAACTAAAAATAAGTTCTAAAATTTAAGGAGGACTCCGACAAAACACCTTAGAAAACGACAGTAAACACAAACGAAAGTAAGGAAATCCTAGCAAAAACAAACAAACAAACAAACAAACACGCGTATGCAAACAAAAAGTAAACAAACAACGAGCGTGAAACGAAAAATAATGGATTTGTCACTCTCTCAAATCATTAAACAATGAAATGATTGTCCGAATTAAGAGCTAGGTTGGGTTTAAAACACAAAGCTTGTTTTGTATATTTTGCCTGAAAGAAGCATGTTGCTGCATTGAAGGAATCAAAGGTCTCATCGAATGCATCTAAGGTTGATTACTTCAAATATATCAAAGGGCATACAAACTACATTATACAACAGTAGCAAAATATTTATTTCTAGTTTGAACCCAGTTGAGACGTTTACTGAATATTTCAGCATCACTTTAAAAGAAATAATGTTTGGTGTTACTTAACTGTTGCATTGAAAAAAGCCCGCAGCGTACACGTGGCAATTCATTTTTAATGTCAGCTCAATAACGTGCAATAAGTTTATTTGGAGCCATATATAATCTATCCGTGCACTTGCAATAAGTCCTCGATTCTGGACTTTCAGCTTTCATCGAGCGTTTCCATCATCACCAACACTGCCTGCCTGTGGTACAAGGTGTATGTCTCACTGATGTTTTGATATCATGGTTTCAGTCATCGTAAACGACAACAACAACGACAAATTCAACAACAACAGCAACAACAACATCAGCAACAACAAGCTTTATGATATTCAGATTTAAAAAATTGAGTCAAAGTTTTCAAACGGTGTCGTTTCCATTGTTATTGCCAAGTGCGGTACTTGATCAACGTTTGAACAAGTCTGGCAAGTTGTACAACTGAATCAGAAGGTGCGTTCCATTATCTCGCTAATTTAATGCTAACGACGGGAACGGCTAGGGATTTGCAAACCCATAGTCGATTACAGCAACTTTGGTTTTATCTTTAGTTGTAAATTTACGAAAAAATCGATTTAAAAAAACGTAAACTTGCCAGTTTTCCGATGCATTTGCTGATAATTGAATGTGGTCAGTTTTAAACATTTTGTCATATCATGCTTTGCCGACTGAGCACTACTGCAATGCTGAAAGAGTTAATGAGTGAACTTGGCCACCTAAGTTTCTTTGATGGCAAGATCTTTATATTATAATGGTTGGACTTTTGACCTGCAGTTTTGAGCAGCATTTCCTAAATACCACTTACACCTTTATTGAGTGGTAACTCGTCAACTACACGACAGAAGCCCGCGGCAATACATAGTTTTTGGCAATTTGATCTTATAGAAACATAAAGCAATAATAAACAACACAATATTATCGGGTTGAAATCGCACAATCTAGGAAATCAGGGAATGCTGTGTGGGAGGAAATAGAGTGGCACCATCGGATACTGTGAAACAGCACCAACATAGGTTTGGAGAGGAAAGGTAAGATAGTAAGATAGTCAAAACATCCGTTAAAATGGACTGATTGTTTGCCGGAAAGTTTCCTTGATTGTGCCCTTCTAAGGAAAAACGGAATTGATAGCTTTTTAAGGGAATCTTCAAAGTGATTTTGGCACTTTGACAAAAAAAATTAAAGAATCCGGGTAGTTTTGGTCAGGTTTAACAAATAAATACTTAGAACACTACGTAAACCTGGCTACTGACTGTATCAACTATCAGTATCATAGCTATAAACCTCGCCAGACTAGAACGAAGCACTTTGTACAAAGACGATAGAACTTTATGCATTTAGCAATAAAAAGTCTAACTTCTACTTTTACTCAATTGTTATGGAAACAACTGCTAATTTAATCAACAACATGTCGAGGGAATGTGAATCGATTGTTCATGTACTTGTTTGTTTGTTTCCAATCTTTTGGCTCTTAAAACGTGAAAGTCCGTGCAGTCACTTTATTGAAACATGACACTTCTTTACACTTAATATTGAATTTGCACAATCTAAAATATTAAACTTATATCATGTTCAAAATACACTTGGTGCAAAACTCCTTCCAAAAGTTCAAGGAAGAACTAGTTGAGCAATGGGACAATGAGGATTGATCTTTTTAAGCCAAAGTTGACGCGTGTTTGTGGCACCTGAGTTTTATAACAAATTTGAATGAAACGATCACAAAGAGTACCTTTTATACGTGAAATAATAGAGAACTAGCGCACGATTAAGATTCGTTATCAAGATGTTTTCTTAACCATTTCAGTTGATTCCTGTGGAAGCTTCGATAATTCAAATCGTGGTTCACACGATAAACTGGAAATATTGGGAGAGTTCAAGCTGGAACTTCATCCAAAGTTTTGTTTAATATGTCCCTTTCAGGGGTAACCATTAAGGTTTGGCCGCTCAACACTAATAAACAGATAGTTATTTTTAAATTTGTCTAGTTAAAGTGCTGTACAAATATCCCAAGTAATTCCTTATAAGCGATAGCCTTAGAAAGGAAATGGGCCCACAGGGAGCGGAAGAGGAAAACTATCTGACCGCCCGGCGGGAATCGAACCCACGACCTCCGGACAGATCAACGTTGCTCTACCAACTGAGCTACAAGGCCAGCTGGGTGCTGGCCGTGGGTAATTAAGGTGGTAATGTGCGGCAATGAACACATCCAGTCAGTAAGGTTTGGCCGCTCAGCACTAATAAACAGATAGAGCTATTTTTAAATGTGTCAAGTTAATGTGCGGTGATCTGTTCTTTCGATTCCCGTCGGGGTCAGAGATTTTTTCTCTTTCTCCGTGTGGGCCCATTTCCTTTCTAAGGCTATCGCTGAGAAGGAATTACTTGAGATATTTGTACAGCACTTTAACTTGACAAATGCCGTAATACACGCTTTTTTATAAGAACAATTTTATAAAACAATGAGAGTCGAATCGCCCAGAATTTAAGAACAATCTGAGACTGGGAAGACTCGGAGGCACTGACAATGTTTCAAGACGAAATATGGAAGTTCGTTACTAAACCCGAATCAGTAATAAAATGCAAAAGTTTTAAAGTTTTTGTAACATTTATACTCACCAGTACATAAATGTTTAACTATGCAAAACTGATTGTAAAAAATAAGCAACTCCACATCTTGTGGTTTGTTCAATTAAATGGACAGTATTAAATCTGTCTGCCGATCAATGAGCGCGTATTTCCAACGTCCAAACAGAATAGAATTGTCAACCTGACAACTGAGTTGAGGAGGCATCTTCAGAACAACATTATAGAAACAAGAACAAAATAAATTAAGAACAATTTTGAGACTGAAAATAAAAAAAAATAAAAACAAAAAAAAGAATAATGAGCCCTGGCCAAAAACTCTGGTCCTTATAAAAAAAAACGTGTATGCATTTTCTCGAGGATAAAATAAAACCAATAGGAGTTTCAATTAACAAACATTTTGAACTACCTGTTTCTGAAAATAGTAGCATTAAAATTATTATGAAGACTAAAATAGCAATTTGATATTTATCTCAGTGGAGTTAAGCTGAAGTGATGCAGTATTTCAGCGGTACATATTTTCAGCGAGGATGCAGTTCGTGAGACGCCTAGGATCTTTTAGAAAAGAGGTATTTATATACGGACAGTTGCTCCATGCAAAAGTGCAGCTGTTCAAAAACAGTTCCTTATAATTATATTTCTACACAAAGTTTATTGATCCAAACGGTTAACAAATAGACAAAGAAATCTCTCTAACAAGCACAATTGTCAAGGACCAGTTTTAATACATTGATGCTTTGTCACATTGTTTGTATAACATTCGAGCGAGCAAAAAGTTTGTTTTCAGCACTGCTAACTTTAATCCGATTCAATCATCCTGAAAATTAAGCATCCGTATTTTTAGGTTTGAGACAGAATCGAGAATTATTTATAGCAGTTGTTGTTTTTGTTTCTTTAACCCTTTCAGCCCTAAAAACGACTTATGTGTTACTGAATTCTCTTTAACTGTATTCACGCTTTCCTTTTAGACAGTTTGGGAGAATCCTTATTTTCATATTAGATAGTTTGCTTTATGTGATCAGTTCCTTTGTTCTCACAACCAGACAACTTATTTTGGAACGATGTTGTAGGGAGAAGATACATCTTGATAAACTGGCTGGAGCTGAAAGGGTTAACGCGCTTTTCCGAGCAATGATTGAATGGAAGGACTGCCCGATCATACCGTCATGAAACACTGGCCCCTCTAAGATTAACTATTTTGTGCAAAATTAGCAAAATTGTGTGCGACTCTTTCAACAAGTCTATAACATACAGTCAGCCAGTCGCCAGTCTAAAAATATCGCTGTCACCATTACTGGCGAGCGAGTGTTGAGCTGATTGACTACAAGCAGTACAAAGTGTAGACACTTGTTTTTTTAAATGATAACTATTTTTATGTTTACCTAATTACTTGCGTTGAAGCTACTTTAAATTCCAACTTATTTACTTGTAATACTATTGTAAACAACACAGTATAGTTGAGACACAAATGTCAACATGAAGTCTGATATACTTATTCATCAAGTTTATGACTTATTTGGAATATTATTGTAAACAGCTATATTTAAGCGGCTATGTTTTTCAATACTGGGGTAGGTGTTTTTTGAAAACAAAATACTTGGAGTATTATTGAAGACAGCTAGTTTTCATTTTGTGTTTGTATGTATAAATGCTCCTGCGCATTTGATCATATTGATATGTAATTTGTGCGATCGATATTAGTATCGAATATTGATATTCGTGTCAAGATTTCCGGCCCTACGCAACTTTTAAGTTCTTTCATCTTCCCCGTGCATGGCGCCCGTTGTTTTTTTGCTTTTTTTTTTAACTGGGACTGCGAAACAAACAAGTTTAGGGCATATCAGATTAGGTCCTTATATACTCTTATTAGTCTTGTCATGGTCAATCTGTAGCTGCCAAAATATCAAAATTTACTAAACATCTATAAACTCATCAGTTTCGAGAAATGACCGGTCTGCTCTACGAAGGCGTAACACTCGAAACGTCAGCTTTAACTTGACCAACCTTATGTCGAGAGACATACCATATCCCTTGTTGATCAACAACACATATCCACGTTACTCGCCAACACAGTAAAACCAGTTTTTTTCAGAACGAGTCTTCCAATAACATCAAACACTAATACACTCAAAGACAAGAAAAACGAGTGGTCACTTTAAGGTATAATGGCTATAATTGATATGTGAGTTGTAAATTCTTACAATTTCAAGATTTTCCATTCTCAGAAACCAGGGGAAATCTGTGTCCGACTCCGAGCGAGGTGAGGCCAAGAGCTACTTTGGTCTCACATCGATCTTCATTTTTCACCTGCGCTGGCAGACTGCCTTCGAGTTTCCTACTATCGAGCTGTAAAATATCGCCGCTACTGAGCAACATCGAAACATGAATATTGGATTTGATTCAAGTTTTCAGCAAGTTGCTGCAACAAAAAATCATCACCAACACAATTATCAGCCTATAATCAATAATATGCAGTTTTAAAGTAACGTAAAATAGAGAAACTTAATTTAATGAATGTAACATATTTGCATCCTCAGCACGTACTTTCCCATGTAGCCTACCCCACAACCCCGGGATTACCATAATCACTTCGAGAAGTATGTGGGTTCTTTAAAGTCGATCTTGAGGTAGCATACCAGAATACTAGACAAACAGTTAGCACCCCTGTCCGTGGACGTGGACGGTGTGGCGAAAAATGGTCTCCTAAATCAACCCCGGGGTGGTACTCCCATATACTGACTGTACGGGTACGTGCCGCTGTCCAGGGTATGGTTTTCAAGCCTTTCGGTCAAGAACAGGGTATACTAAATTACGGTGTTTTGATCAAGAACAGAGTATATAAATTACGGTGTTTTGCTCAGGAACTGGATGCCAAATGTTAGGGCCAGAGTTGGAGTCAAGAACAGGGCATGCTTTCCTTGCTTTGAGTCTGGAACAGGGTATCACTTTGCAGCTTCTCTTGGTCAGGAATAGGGTCAGGTTTTGAGGGACTCAGAGGCACACCCTCACCCCGCAATTTCGGGAGTACTCCCCCCCCCCTCCCCCCACCGGGAAATTAACCAGGCCGAGGTTTGAGCCCGGAACGTCCTGGTTAACAGTTCGGAGATCTTACCAACTGCGCCAAACTCATGTAAACTTGCACTTTGGTGATTTCACTTTCTTAGTCGGAGCATTTCAGTACCTGATCTTTCCTCGATGTTTTGATGACAGTAGCATACATGCCGTACTCTGAACAGCGGAATGTGTGGGCCTGGGACATTCTAGCGGCCAAGAATCGGTGGCAAGCCGACCACACTATTGGCGGTACGCTGATAAGAACTATTTATTTTTGGTAATGAAAAACCTACCGGAAAAGACATCCTTGAACAATGTTCGTGACAGGAAACTGCAGATGAACTGTAATTCAATGCGAAACTCAGGAAGCACCATACGTAATTGTCACAAGATGTCTCAAATACTAAATGAAAGTATCACTCCGGCTCTGGAGTTAGCTAAATTCATTTCGCTAGGGAGCTGCCGCCCGACTCTTCAGAAAAGAGGTGGTAGAAGTTAACGAAAGGGTTTTGCAGAGGAGTTTTGAACATCAGAAGAGAGAACGTGTATTTGTATCTGTTGTGACTCTTGAAGTAGAAACTGAAACCAACCCCCGTCATCCTGCCGCGCCCTTGGCACAAGCGGGGAGTGTACAAACCCAAAAGGAGAGAGTTTCCAGATTTTCGACGAACCCACTTCACACTTAAACTTTTCTTTACTTATTCAGAGGGAAAACCACTGAAATTAACTCCAATAAAGCGGTGATTATCATTGTCTCCTGTGAAATATTTATCATCACTGTCATCAGAATAAGCAGCATACATAGAGAGACTTATTCAGCAATGGTTTATTCTCTCAACTGAGGTCCTCCGACATCAATAGTTTCAAGCTCTAAATAAACAATTTTACAAAGCGTTTTAAAAACAGACAAACTGCCTCAGTTTTTGTCATATTGAACCAGCCAAAAAAGTCCTTTTTAGATAAAGGATTACCCTTTGAAAAGCTGTTTTTGCTGCTAATTTTAGAATTACAGTAAAATAATTGCTATCACTGCAGCATTTTCAGCTCATTATTGTTATATTTTATTTTATTTTAAGACAAACCAAAGCTTCTTTAGATTTGAAATAAATGTTTTGAAAATGTTATCTGTGGGTCTCAGAATTAAGTAGAAAAAAACAGTAATTCGCAATTACACGATATCAGGAAATGGTATATTGATGGCCACTTTCGGTATTCTCCGCTTGAAACGGGTTTTCCCGCCTCAGAACAATACACAATCTCACTTCCTTTTGATTTATAAAGTGACAGTTTGAATAGTTTTAATTTCTTGACACGCCTTTCAGTCTAAGAGCCGGATATCTTTGGCATTCAACAATATTCAACAATTTGTTGATCCTTTTCCTGTAAGAAAGAGTATAAAACTTTCAGGTTTGAGTCTCCGTCAGTTAGACTTCCCTAACTTTTAGGGATCATGCGACTGGGTTCTTAAGGTGGCACAAAGGAAAACAATCGGCATTCCCCCAAGCAGTAAGTATCGTTTGTTTTTATTCTCTTGGTTCACCTGGGCCTCGGTTTTTCCAAACCATGTAAACATTATCCTCGGATTTTAAGTTTTATCATTGTATCAGAATTTTGTTGTTACCATCTTCCGAACCAATTCATCAAATTATTCTTAAAAAGGTTAACCTTTGAGCAAGGCAATACGCTGAGACAATATTCACATTAGACCACTGCACGTCAGAAGATATTCATTGCTGCATGGCTTCAGCACTCGGATTACATAAGAAAAAGTTGCTCACGACTCCAACAAAACGCAAATTCATTAATTTAAAGCTCCAGTGATTTCTATTAGACGTTCTGTAGCGTTTGGAGCTTGGTGTTCAGTCTTTAACAGCTGTCTGTGATTATTTCGACAACTCGGTTTAAAATGAACAAAGTCTGTAATTGTCCCAGCCATAAAGTATGACCCTTTATTGATTACTCGGTGACAGTGTGTTGCGATATCAGTATTACCTCATTCTACAGGCTATCGTTATCACTTTCGTGCAAGCAGTTTAGTCTCCTGCTGCCAGCTCGTTATAGATGTTGACTCAATTCGTTTTTTTAAAAACGTTGTCTTAATGAATGCAAAAATTGACATTCAGAAATGAGCGACACTAAAAATTCCAAAATTAAAATTCCAAGACCACTCTTAAATTGAGTTTGTAAGTTTAATTCAATTTTCAGCGGCATTCGAGATTGTGAAGTGTCATCATACAATTCACTCGGGTAGGAAACAATTTATGAAACCGTTTTCCCTCCGCTGCAACGATTAATTGAAGCTGGTGATAAGTCAGAACGACGCAAAGCTACGGTAAGTAGCAGAAACGAACTCATTTGTTCATTAATCATTATGTTGCTGGATATTCTCGGGTAGTACTGTATGTACACGTAGTCTGCTGACAATCTGCGATTTTGAAAGAAGCTCGAATGAAACGTTCGCTTCCTGGCTTTCCGTGTCAAATCCCGAGACACTGGAGTATCTCGTGGTATATGTTTAATGATAGCAAGTGAGCGCTAGTGAGGGTGGTGCTCTCCTATTTTAAAAAATATTGTTGCACTATGGCCAACGAAGGCCCGACGCGCACTATTGGATGAAAACCTCTTTGACCGGCCAAAACCAGGCCAAAGTTTATGACAGGACGAAACCGAAGACGAAATAATTATGCCTCAGTCACAGGCAATCTCAAGGCAAAATGGCAGAGTAAGCAAAACTTCCTCTCAATACGAAAATTGCAGAGTAAGTAAAACCGTTTCCTGTGTCTGCCAATCATGTCTAACCAACTGTAAAGTGTTTTTAGTATGTATCGCAATTACTGATGACAGCAGAATGGGATAAACAAACAAAGTAACTGCTTTAACTTCCGTCCAGCTTCGACCCAGGACAACTGCAGCTTTGAAGTTTTGTCCGGATGACGGAAAAGTCAAATGGCTGAAAAAAGGATTGGTTGCACTCCTGGCACAAGGCATAGAAGGAAAGGATTTTGACTGTTTTATTTTAAAAATTCACAACCTCGTTGCCAGTGCGACCTTGGGCTAAGAAATTTTCAACAGTTTGAGAGTGAAAGACCACTGAAATCTAAGAATACTCACAGATATGGTCCAAAGTTCGAAGATTAAGCTGAGCGGTTTGGAACCAGGAACAGCAAAAATTATCCAGATGAAAATATTACGGAAATTCATTCAGCATTAAAATGCAAAATGTTTCAGTCTTCTTACTTTTTTTAAAAATATGAATATCAGTGTCTTTACTTTCATGTATAGTTTGATGTATCTCAGAATCAAACGTTTAATACCATTTTGGCGTCAAAGTCCTTGACTGTCTAGCACTTACAATATTCTTTATCCTTTTTAAGTCTCCTTAAACCATACAGACAAGATATTTCCGGTAATAAACAAGAGTGGGGCTGGAGAACTTTGCGATTAAAAAAACACGATGAGTCTCGACGATGCAATCTGTTTCTTGTAAGAAAGCATGTAATGATACCACAGTGCAAATTCAGAATTAGGCAGTCCACATTAAAAAGCATGTGTCAGGGTAATTCCAACCTAACAAATGTATTCTCAGAACTAATTATGTTAGAGCGAAGATACTTAACGTGAATGTCTAGACTTAAAGCTATTCCTATAAGTCAACGAGGCGGAGGAACTAAGGTGAATCCTTGAAGTAGCTTCTTTGGCTAAGCTAGGACTTGTTAATAGCCAGTTGACAATTATTTTGGTGAAACATCAAACACAACCTGAATTGCTCGGCTGTATTATAATACTTGATTATTTGTCTCATGTAACTTTTTCATTTGTTTGGCTCTGTGAAAACCGATACCATTTTTAAAGTACCACAAAAAGACAACGATCTATTTAATTTTGATTTTGGAATTTGCAAAAGGTCAACTCGCCTTCAACGCGTGGTGTAACGCGTAAACTCGCATGGCGCAAAGGTTCAGCTCGTAAGCACTGCGTCAGCAGTTATTTTTTGCAGCAAACACAAGTTACAAGTAGTCTCGGAACATTATATTACTTGGTCACACCTGAGGTTGAGTAAAGAATGTTATTCAAATCTACCCTGATCACGTCCACAAGTTTTTGTGTCAACTGATTCAGAACTTGGAACTGATGTCTCTTCTAGTTTTGGAGACGCAAACTCACCGTTATAAAGGGAAGTGAAAAGAGCTCTTTCATCGCTAAACCATTGAAACTTTCGGAACCTGTCGAAAATGTTTTTAGAAAAGCTTCATACAATGTTTAAATTAACTAAAAAGTTTTGGAAAATGACATCTAAATTGCTTAGAAAACCTTCGGAAATCTCTCGAAATCTTCGGAAATTGTCCAAAACATTTTCAGAAACCTTCTGAGGGAAATATCTCACTAGGTGCGATGTAATTTACAGTTTCAACAAAGTATATCTATAATACATTTAATTACTGTTAGGCAAAACCAGGGACGTGGGATTTCCGTGGGAAGGGAATGGAGACACAACTGCATATATTAGCATAAATGGATGATTCTTGCACCCCAGCGATAATCAGATTGTTCTCTCACGCGTTATTAAGCTTAGATTTTTAGGTTATAGACACAACTTATCGACATTTGAGTCAGTCGTTTCTATTCATGGGGGTATGGGACCCCAGAGGGCATTTTTTGCATCAAAGCATTACTTAATAACAAGGATTTGTGTGATTGACTGTCATGACCAGAGATATTAACTGACAGTCATTGACCTAGTCTGTTGACACGGTACCCTGAATTATTAATCAATTGCTATTTTCAGTGCCTTTACTGTGGCCTTGATTTAATGGATCAAGACCAAACTTTCAGAAATTTGTGTCAGAAAACGGATGGACGCAATGAACAACAAGTATCTCAATCAAGTAAATATTTCGGAGCTATGAATAAATTAACTAAGATTCAGACTATCTGAATGCAAAGTGCCTGGTAAGATTACCAAAACATATTTTGAATGTTTGTTCCATTTTCAACAAACAAAACAAAAATCACATGTTCCTTAGAGAAACACGTTTAACACTTTCAGCCCCAGCCAGTTTATCAATAGCTACTTTCTCCTTACATTATCAATACAAAATATGTTGTTTGGTTGTGAGAATAAAGGAATTGATCACTCACACCAAGCTATCTAGTATGAAAAGCAAATTTCTCCCAAACTGTTTTAAAGGAAAATACCAATACAGTTTAAGAGAATTTAGCAACACGTCATATGTTGTGCTAGCGTGCAATCGAGGTGGTATCGAGCACGTTACAATCAAACGGCTTGACTGTTTCAGAACATCATATCGGTTCACAGGATTTTTCTTGTGCTCCGCGGGGCTCATCCAGCTGCCAACGTAAAATCGTAGCTAAAATGTCGGGGATTTTTGTCTTCCTGGAACTTATTCGTTTGATGTGAAAATAATCAAGGTATGTTTAATTGGTGAAACTGGATTATTCTTTATACATTCGGCTTTTTCCGAAATGGATTTCCAATAATAAATGCAACAAACAACAAGGCGGAGCTTGACTGTTAGATAGATTAACTCATCACATGGGATTACGAGTGACAAAAGCTCTTTATACTTGGGGTGCTATACACATAACACTCCTTATTATCGGATCTGACAAAACAAGAAAATCCTGACTATTACCGATCATGGCGGATATAAAAGTTCAAGACGCAAGTAACAGAAGAATTAAATTTGTATAAATATAGCTATCAAGTTAGACTGAATTCGGGACGTGAATGGCTTTCAAAAAATTGTCTCCTTCGTGGAATGTAAACATTAACATGACACTCAGGTCCTTTCCGGTTGTTTTCTCTCAATTTTTCACGTTCCAACTATGCGTCACGGACAGATGACCTCTGCCTTAAAAATCACCCTGTAGAAAAGTTTGCGAAATCCGTTATCAACAAATTCAAGGCCGTGGAACAAGATTTGCTACTCAATTGCAATTCGAAGACCATGTGTTCCTAAATTAAAAATACTTAAGACAAAATTGTGAAATTTCGGTCCATCAAAGAAATCCAATTTTGTCATTTAGCGGTTTTCACCGTGGGTAGTGCGACTTTGTCTCATCAATAAAAATAAATCGCAATCCATTCGGAAAAGGACCCCTGCAATGTCAACCATCATCTGATCGCGAGTTCGATTACAATCAACAGGTCATCGCACGCTGGCAAGAGGAAATCACCAACATATTATCACTACGCCGTTGTTTGCTTACTTATCTGGCCCGAGAGTGATATCGACGTCGACAAAAATATCTACCCCAACTTCCACACAATTCAAGGATTGTACATCAAGTAAAAGTTGAGAGAATGAATGCGAAAGGAGTCAGAGAAATTATTGCTCGTCTGACCTTGGTCTTCTATGTTTTAAACACCGTCGGTTTCTCCATCTTGAGACCTCAGTTCGTTCTGGGGGACAAAGAGAATGAGTTTCTTCGTAATGAAATGAGGCAAGCTCTAAAGGAAGAAAATGAACATGAGCGAGATGGCTGTGCTTCTACTAGGCGCGTCAAGCGTCACGATCACGCTAGATTCCCGTTGTCGCCGCCTTCAGGAACAAAATTTGGCAAGGCGCTTCAGTTTACTGGTCGTGAGGCAGTGAGATTCAAGGATGTGAGAACCCCTTTAACATTTCACCAGTTTACAGTAGACTTTTGGATCAAACCCGAAGGCGGGCAACATTCTCCGGTTACAATTTTGGGACTGTTTGATAACTGTTCGCCGCCCGATGTCCGAGACAGTGGTTGGAAAATCGGTCTGGCCGATGAATCTACGCAGAAAGTGGAAGAGAATCGTGCGCGAAACCTTCGAGTGTTTTTCAGTCTTCGCACACAAAGAGCCAACTTCAATACCACAATTTTCTCGGTTTCCAAAGTTCAAGCAAACGTGTGGATCCACGTGGCAGCGAATTATGACGGTCGAAAAATGCGACTATTCATCAACCAGGCGCAAGAGGCAGCTTCCAGCGAGCAGAAGGGACGAATATTTGGACATCCGCATGGAGGGAACATAGATAAAAATGTGTATGCGCCGGATCTCTGTGAGAGTCTTGAAGGTGGCGGAGATCGTTTTACAAATATATTTTTCCGTGGCACTCTTGATGAGCTGAGGCTGTGGGGGGCTGCCAAACCTCACAAGAACATAACCAACAACGCATTTGTTTTGATAACAAAAAAAGAAAAAAGTGTTTTATTCTACGAGGGATTCAGCAGTTCTATTCGAAGATGGGTTCCTATAACTGAAAAGGTGGCGGAAATTGTCAAGTCTACGGTACCGAGTGAAGCTCACGACCTCTCAATTCATAAACCTCCGTGTGGTAACACTGTCTGTGATAACCCCGAGGTAGTAAAGAGTTACCTTGTGAACAGAAGACTCAGTGGTCACAAGATTCTGAGATATCGTGTAATCAATGTCATGAAAGACGACGGATCTGACCCGACTGTCACAAAGGAACAAATTCAGCGACAACATCAGATCCTGCACGACGCATTCAGCGCTTACAATATCACATGGCAACTCAATATAGTGAACATAAAGAATACTTCCCTGAGGTACCGCACAACTTTGTACCTGTGTGAAGCAAAAATGGTTGGCGATGGGAAGTGTAATGACAAATGCAACTTCGCTATCACTGGTAACGACGGGGGTGACTGTGATAAGCAGTTAAAGTGCAACATAAAACGTCACCAGAACAACGGAAAGTGTGACCCAGAGTGTAATAATTACTACTGGAGGTGGGACTCGGGCGAGTGTTGTGATCCCCGGATTACAGATATACACAAGACTTGCTTTGACTCCAAGTCGCCTCATAGAGCTTATATGAGCGTGCGGGAATTTAAGTCTATTATCAACCTTGAAAATAGGGAATTCCTAAATGTATATTTTGCTCGTTGGACCAAGCGAACAATAGAAGGCATCGCCACGTTTCCCTGGGACAAGAGTGTGCATAGCGTTGAGGGGGGTGTCGTGCTCGACCCAAAGAACTATGGTAAGTCACATGCTATAATACACGAGTTTGGCCACGCCCTCGGGCTTTTCCACGTTCACCATGGAGTGTCAGAAATGAAATGCACTGATGAATGTTATGAGAGTTTCCCCTCCTTAGAGCTGGGGGACCTGTGCTCGGACACCAACCCCACTCCAGAAAATAATGCATGTGGCAACCCAAGGGTGAGAAAGCCCGAGTTGTTTTGTGGCACGAAGCAATTTAAGGACACGCCATACAAAAATTTCATGAGTTATTCAGACGACAAATGCACGGAGTCTTTCACTCCTCAGCAGTCTGCACGAATGCACTGCTACGTCGATCTCGTGTACCAGTCGTGGCAACCGGTGGCAACCACGCCCTCGTTTATCCCCCTGCCGCCCAGGATAATTTCAGAAGATCCCCAGGGCGTCACGCTAAGTTGGATTCCACCATTGGGCACTGGTGGAGCTAACGCAATAAATAAATGTCATGAATGTTGGGAAAATAGCATATTCCAACAGTATGCCGTGACGGCCTGGTCTCCCAATCCCGTCAAGCCATCAGGAAACTGGGCCCCACACCAAGCCATTGGTGCCCAGGACGCCCAACCATGCAGTGCAAGTCCAAAGGCCTGGTTACCCGCAACGCGTTCATGCCCGGAGTGCTATATTGAGCTTGGGTTCAAGAAAGCTGTCGTCCCCACGAGTCTCTCTATCTGGGTGCCTTGGCATCCAAAAGACGGAATCCGTAACATCCAGCTCCTTTTTACCGATAAAACCGAGATATCCTTAGGGAATGCGACTGCGCAATGTGACGAGCCGCTGACCATACCCATCAAGACGAACAAAAAGGTGATGAAGGTCCGGATCCACATGCGCAATCCTTATGTCAGCATTGATGCTGTCCGTTTGACGTCATCTGTCAATCATCCAAACTGTCGCAAATGCCGTGATGCTTACTACAAAGTTACACGTGATCCACCTTTCACTTCAAGCAAAGATCTAGTCGAGGGGAAAGCGATGGTGAAGACGCCCAACTTCAAGGACAGGTAATTAACAATGATTTTTTATTTACTTACATAGAAATCCAATCAAGATGCTTTGCAAATGATTGCTGTTTACATCTTATCAATATAACAGTACAATTTTATTGCTTCGACCAAGGTGGTTTTTTACACTCTTAAGGTGCATTTGACTGACCATATTCCGGAGTAGGAATAGGCGGATTTCAGTTATTGTTATTAATGAGTCTACCAACTCGTGATTAGCTTTTTGAGACGAAGCTTTCTTTGTTTCATGTCTCGAAGGTGTTTGAATTTGAAAAGGTTTGTTTGTAAACATTTCGTCAGCTGAAATCCGCCTATACATCTGGGGAAACTTCCAAATACACTAAATACAGTAAACAATAAAAAGATTCATCCGCATTAAGAATGAGGATGAGTTTAAAATATACAGCTTTTTTTGTATATTTCAAAAGAAGCATGTTTCTCGATTGAAGAGATCAAAGTTTTTAATCACATATTCCAGTTCAGGAATACGGTCAACTGAATACACCCTCATTTACTGGAGTAAAATTGATATAACAATGGAACGAAATTTGACAGTTTTAGAAGTCAATGTGACCAAACATAAGTTTCCATCCTTAATTTTGTGGGTCTTAATAAATTATAAATTAGACTCTTAACTTGCCTAGCCGGGTCATTCGCTTTTGAAGGTAGGGCTTCCAGTTTTACCCGGGACAACGTTTTTCCATGTTAACACTCAGCCAAGTGTAAATACACAGAGCATGCGCAAGCTTTGACGTGCCGAAATGCAACTCACCCTTCACGCTCAGAAATGTTTTTGTTGTGGAAAAATTCACCAATCATGCAGTTTTTCAGATACACGAACTTCGACTTGCTCTTTTCATTTCTGGCATTTAAAAAAGGCTAACTTCAAGTTTTCGAATGACATGCAAATCATGATAAAATTTTACTTAAGATCCACGTATAGAATACTGTTATGGTAAGATTAAACCGCAGGGTGCATAAAACGTATTTATAATGAGATCTGAGATTGTTATGTTACACATGTGGCGAGAGAGAGCTTTTACGCTTACAATATTTTTACAGCCTCCTGTATTTGCAATGAAAGAACTATTGATAAATAAAAGGTCGAAGAAACAGCGGTGTACTTGCCTTCTTCCAAAGGTTAAACCGCTTATCCTATTGAAAATTGAGTAATCTGGTCTCATCCGATTATCTGTGTGTATTCTCGAAAGCGCAAGTTGTTCTCCGAATAATCTGCTGCCGCCGTTATAAATACTCCTTTAATTAAAACCTAATTGAGTGTTTTGACTTTTAAAAGGTAAGAAGGGAAAAATGGCTTTATTTGAGCTTGGTAGTTCAGTCATCTCTGAAGACTGGTATCAATGGCAGCCGACGGTGCGCCCTTTAACCCTTTCACGGTTGTGTCAGTGCTTCGTAAGGGTATTTTATTCTTTTAAAACAGTTGCATGTAATTATATATTAAGTTGAAACGTTAAAGATTTCTTTATATTTTTAAAGGTCTTTCTTGGAAATTAAGATTGGTTCAGAACTTGTTATGAATTGACGGGACTCAGTTTCTTGAAAGCGTGTTAAATTTAATCCAGTGGTTAAGGAAATTTAAATTACTAGGGAAACGGAAACTGTTTCTAATAAAGTATCGTTGGAATTCCAGTTACATTACTACTACTACTTCTACTACTATTACTACTACTACTACTACTACTACTACTACTACTACTACTACTACTACTACTACTATTACTACTACTACTA
>JANSTQ010217954.1:0-17199 GCA_026167885.1 Bergia puertoricense | reverse complement strand
GACTTCTTGTATGTTCTTTAGTTTCCGTCGACTGCCGAAAAGGACAAATTTGCATTTTGATATATTTAGGGTCAACCGGTTGTCAGCGAACCATTTAGAGACAGTGACTATTTAGCTTGTTCTTTAGGTCATTAATATTTGTGGCTGAACAGTAGATGAGCGGTGCCATCGGCGTACAACGTTATGTCACTCTCGAGGTGACATAATGGGAGATCGTTCACGTAGATTAAAAAAAGTGGTGGGCCCAGAATACTGCCTTGTGGTACTCCCACGGTTACAGGTGCGGCTGGCGAATGGGCGTGTCCAACAGACGTAACTTGTTTCCTGCATGTGAAGTACGAATGTAACCAGTCAACAGCAACAGGACTTAGGCCAATAGATTTTAGTTTGTGCAGTAATATTTGATGGTCTACAGTGTCAAAGGCCTTTGACAGGTCTAAGAAGACTGCACCAGATAGTACACCGTTGTCCATGTTAGTTAAGATCTTGTCCGTAAAATGCGTTAAGGCTATTTCGGTAGACAGTTTCGGTCTAAATCCGAATTGCTTGGACGTGATGATTTTGTTTTCACTAACATAAGAGTAAAGTTGACAGTGAACAGCTTTCTCCAGGATCTTACTGCCTGAAGGGAGAACAGTTATGGGTAAAGAGACGACTCCAAACAGATACCGCAGCGTCGATGTCCTCCTCATTTCCAGTTAATGTCCAGTCGATATCTTCGAGGTCTTTTAAAAATTCAGATTTTGAATAGCGTTTGTAAGAGCGGTACTCAATAGTTTTCCCCGGGGCTTTCTTAACACCCGCTTTAATAACACAAAAGATCAAGGAATGATCACTGAGACCCGATACATGAATAACTCCGTGATCGAGAACAACAGGTCAATCAACGTGGATGAGTTTTCAGTGATTCGTGTTGGCTCTTGAATTAGTTGCTCCATATCGTGAGTGTCTGACATTGTGAGTAATTTACGCATCATCGCTTTATCCGAATTTCACTTTGACTTTAGAAAGCTGACGTTGAAATCGCCAAGTAAAACTAATTCAATGTCCTCAGAAGACAGTTCAAGTAATTATGAGTTTATATCGTCAATAAAGGTATTGATATGAAATCAGGAGCCCGATAGATAGTCCATATAATTAGCTTCTTGCACTTGGGTTGGCAAACTTCAATTACTCACGATTCAGATGAAGGGCTGCCGAGATGGCAGATCTTAGATGATATGGGATCCCATCACGTTCATAAATCATAGTACCACCACCAGTTTTCTCCTTTAGACTATCATTTCTTACACATGAATAACTAGGATTGGCAGGAAGGTAGACTTCGCTGTCCAATATAGTTGGTTTGAGCCATGCCTCAGAAACAGAAAACACGTCAAACTGTTCGTTCTTCAGAAGAAGCTTCAAGGAGTCCATCTTGCCAAGAACATTTGGCACGTTTAAATGGGCTATCTTGAGACCTCGAGAACGGCTGAAATCCTTCACAGACAGACTTGATATGGTTGGTCCGGGATTCAAAGCGACATCATTTGCTAAATGAATCACAAATAAGGCAATTGCTGATCTGTGGGCAAAATAACAACCGGCCATCAATCGAGCTGTCTTGTGAACGGCGATTTTGTCTTTGTGTCGATTGCCATTTAATCCTCTTGGTAGACTGAAGGAGCTGATTTTAGGTTGACTAGCGTCTCTTGACACATACATAATATCCACACTGTGAACACTGGTGAAAGTAGTTTTTTCAAGGAGGGTTTGGCTCCTGAAGCATAAATACAGGAGTAGCAAGACACAAAGTTGCCGAGAGCTCACAATACACGTGACAATTGCCGTCGATCATCTTGAATTACAATTATGTAGTCGTTAAGTATTTGGCGAAGCAAAAGGTATATGCTTCCGTCGTTAGAAGATCTCGTCTCACAACATAGAACCGCATGTGAGAAGATTCAAGACCAGATAGTTGTTATTGGATCTCCTATGGGAAGCGAACGACAATTGGCGTTGGGCATGAATCGTCTGATTTCGTCGATTCAGTCTGTTGATGGCGATTCGACTATAAATGCTGTGGATCGTAATGTGAATGTCTTTCAAGAGATTAAGCAGCTGCTGACACTTGAATTTGGAAGTGCAAATCGACCAAATAGAAACCAAGAGAGCTGTTAAGGAAAGTCTCAAGAAGCAGTGGTTAGCAAGGAGGGTGAATCGATCCTTATCAAATTCAAGCTGCGGCGCTAGACCAGGAAAACGACTGAGTAGGATGATCAACGACGAAGCCAAAGAGAACAATGATCGGACTACTGAACTATTGAACTATTGGACGGACTGTTTGATTCACGGATACGAACGTAACCGTGACTGTGTGTTCCATGATTCAGTATGTGTATCTCGTTCGAACGATAAGGTAAAGGATATTGTGAAAATAAAGAATCGATGTCACCTTGTGTGTTTTAGTTAGAGAATAATCCTTACCACAGTTAACGTAGAAAGTGCGCTAAGCGAATTGAAAATGATAATTGTGTTTCACGCTGTCATGTATAATCTTTACGATCGCTTTACTCCCTCCTGTGTCAAAACCCCCAAACGCAAAACTCGCCTTGCAGACTTGACAATATATGTAGGCCGCGGGATCAGGGGACTTTGACCACCCCCTCTCCATGCCCCATACCCCCGTTGATTTGGTACCGGGGTGACCCAACCCCCGGGGATTTGACTAACCTCCAAAACTTTCGATTAGAGAAAATGAAAAACCATTGTTATACAGCGAAGCGAGTTCAAAAATGATAGGCGTATTTCACACTGTTATGTCTGCCTTTTACGATTACTCGGCCCTTTAACAAAGAAGTAAGAGAAACTACGAGAGATCTGATGAATGTTTTGAAAGAAATCCGTTATGAGTCTGCTAATACGTCAGTGAGTGAGGTACGTGCAAAGTTAAAAGCACGCGATGGGTTGGGGTGGGGTAGAGTCCATAGGGAGTTTAAAAAGCAAGCTGCTCCTTCATTTTCACCACCTTCCGCTGGTTCCGCCTAGACTCAAACGAACGATCCAGGCAAAAATTAACGAACGCAAAAAGATGGGGTGGCAGGAAATCCACTATCAGTTGGAATCCGCACCATACTGCGTACGCCAACAGTTGATCACTTGCGTTACGATGTGCTGAAAGCGTAGTGTTTGTAGTGTTTGTCATGGGTTTTGTTTGAGGTGCCACGCAAGAGGCGTCCTCCATCAGTTGGATGAACACGATTGCAATGACTATTATTACGATTTTGTTCGTTATCTCTGAAGCAAAGGAATCGTCGTTTCGGTCATTGCTTCGCGAACCATTGTGACGGAATTTCCAATTAGAGGAAAGAAAACCTATAAGCACCTCAGCGAAGTGATAAATCCAAAAACATGAGCACAATCAATTCCCAATTAAGCAAGATTTCGAAGAGAAAGCAAACCGCAGGCTGGAAACGTTGAAATGGCGAGAGTTAGAAATCGAGGGCATATATGCCATCACTAAAATTAAGGAGATCAAAACTAAGACCGGAAGCGGCTTTCATCGGTCGTCTCGTTAAGGATGATGGTTGAGAGGCGAGGTATGGCTGCCCGAACGTCTTGCGAAAGAAGCGACGGGTGAAGAGCTACCTGTTTTCGTTCAACCCCTCGGAATAAAGCCCAGCCAGAGTAATCCCAGCCACTCTTACCATGATTATCTGTTTCTGACCAATTGTTTCACATAAGAAGTAAACGATGCATGTGCTCTCTGACCCTTACGGAATTCTTGGGGGACTGACCGAGGCAGACCTCGAACTCTGGCAAGCTATGTTTGAGAGGTTTCTTCAACCTCGTGTCGACCATCCACCCCCAAACCCTGATCTCAACCCCGAAGAAGAAGATTTTCGTCCGCGTTGCAAAAAACCTTGGGAGGTCAAAAGAAATGCCAAAAGGTTCCTTGCCGGGCGCTTTGGATATATAGATCTTATCGAACGGGAGTCGCTGTTGGCTGTTTTTAGGGGGGTCGAATGTGCGTTTTTTCTTACCTCTGGTGGTCGTTTACCAAAGACCGTTTACATATTCTACAAAATTTTTGAACTTCGCGGGGATGATGCCTGGAAGGCCAAGTGCACCTACCGCATAAGCGGCCAAACGTTCAGAAAATATGAAAGGGCTTGGGAGAGGCTTTCGCCTGTCCTGTTAGAAGAGTATCTACCGACAGACACAAGTTAGCGACAAGGTCATCTAGCCAATGCAGTTGTCAGGTCAAAACAGGTGGGTCCTAAGACTCGCCACGCAAGAACCCCTCGATCTTATTGAGAGCATGTTGATAGCGCCCGTAAGCCATCTGGCACGCCTCAATTTTTTTTTCGTACTTTTTGAGTTTCAAAACCCCTTGTAACAGCAGTCCTATTCCAGATATAGTTCCAAGAACAATCGAGTTCATTGTCCCCCCGCCAGCGATGACGCTCGTGAACGCGATCGAGGCAATGATCAAAGCGTGCAACCTTTTTTTGTAACGTTTAAAAGCCTTTTTGTGACACGAAGACTTGCGACTGTATACATCGTAGAGCTCTTTCAGTCTGTCGGCGTGGACCTTTTCCAGAGGGGTATCGACTTCGGCAGCCGTGCTGTTATACTTATAGGCAAAAAAGATTCGAACTCACGGGCGTAATCACTGGTTTCTCCTGGTCAAGTGTTGGCTCATTGAGTGTTAGCTTAAAGTGGCACCTTGTAGGTCAGTGCCTTCGTAACAAACGTCATAGCCTTTACGCCGGTTGACGCAACGGCAGTCCCTGTCATGTGCACAAGCTGAAAACACGCGAGCAGCCTTTTGACGGCTTATGGTGACGTAAATCACAAGGTATTTCCATGCAAACGCCTCGTCCAGTAGGTCTTCCCCTAAGCCCGTATCTTCATCGCAACTTCCAGGTTCCGAGACTTACGTCTGTGGTTTGATGTAACGCAAACCTCGTAAGGCAGACCATCAATGGAAAGCCAACTGAATGAAAAACGCTCCGCGACCCACACAATCGCGGTCGAACTTGAATAAGTTGTTCCTTATTTGCTCCTAAATTGGCCCAACTAAATTCACAGCGAGGAGGTCAGAAGCGCTGATAAAGTTAGTCGTAACAGCTACTGCTCTTCTCTGTCACCGCTTTCGAGACTCCTATATCGCGGGATTCTGACCATACTTTCGTAATCAAGATTGTCAACTAATTGAGGGTCAACGTGTCCTTTCCCTTGCCGCCCGTAGACAAACAGTGCAACTTCTTTTCCAATGGTGTACGTGAGTTTGATGGTCACCGCTGTTTTCTGGGCGCTGACCAAGACTTCCAGTTAGCTATCTGTGACGCACACGTTTGGTTCTAGCTTTTTCTTGCACCTTGTTACGACTCTAAGGTTCGCGTGTTCGCTCGTCAATGTCTAGAGCCCCTGTGTCATTTTCAGGGTCTGTTATCGCTTCCACACACAGACCGTAAATTCCTCTCGAAAGTTGACCCAAATTAACGGTCACGAACACCGAGGAACGCGAAAGCGAACAAGCCACGTGACTAGGTGATAAGTGATACTTTTTAGCGTAGTCAGGGTAATTCCCGAACACAAGCGTGCTAAGAGTGCAGCGGGGCTCAGAAAAGTCTGAGGATGAAAATGTGAATTCGTTTTTTGTGTGAATCAACCTGTACGAGTCATTTTCATTCCACATACGATAGTATTGTTTATGTCAGATGGACTACCCCCTGGCGAAACAATAGCTTCTTTCACGTTTCTTATCAAGTGATTGTTCACGTCTATGTTTCCCACCATTTTCATGCTACCATCAAGCTTTACAAATGGTTCCCCTCTCTTTATTTCCTCATCAACGTACTTTTTGACGTTGTTGTCCATCCTGTCAACGTAACTCTCGCTAGCTGCGTCCCACGGTGTTATTGGTGTTTCTGGAAGGGTTTCTATTCGTCCGCCTTGCATCGAAATCCCTTTCGAAAACACGTTTCGTGTCATTGCAAGGGGAGGGAATTGACCATCCAGGTAATCTTTGTTAATAGCGTCAGAGTCGCCCAACGGAACTCCAACGTCAACCAGCCTTCTATTCTTGATATCGTAGTCCCCAGTGCTAGTCATATTGTAACCACCGCCAGGAGCCCCTCGGGGACCAGGCTTACCAACTATAGAACGCTTTTCGGCAGTATCGTTAAAGATTTATATCGGTGAAATTTCGTGTTACCCGCTCCTTATATTTATCAACGCAAATAAACTTGAACAGTTTACAAGTCGCCTGCTTGTGGCACCCAGTTCGCAAGCAATACAGTTCTGCTCGCGGTTGGTGGGGAACTTCTCAATAACGTAGTGCGAACAATTTAGTCGAATCGTCTTCGGTGTGTCGAAATACGACTGGGTCAGATAGATCACGCAACAATTTTTGTGGCGCCCGCCCGTTAAATACTCCACTAGAGGTTTTTGGTGTTTCTCATTTAAAAAGTCGTCAAAGATGACAACTTCTGGCTCTCCTTGTCGAGCTCCTCAAGCGGTACGATGTCGTCAATGTCGCTGCTGCACTCAAGGATGAGGTAGCCAACTTCAGCGCTTAATACATCGAAGAGGTCGTGGAGATCGCCGTACTTCTCTTGTTCGAGGTTGCGTGCGTAAAGGAAAATTTTGTCGTAGTACAAAAACGGAGCGCAGAGCATGTGAATCAGAAGCTTTGTTTTCCCATTCCCTCTTGGGGTGCCAACGAGCATCCGAAGTGGCCGGTCGGGCATGAAATGATATATCCGTTTGATATTAGTGTTTGCCTCCTTATCACTGTCGAAGTTCGGTATCTCCATCGCTATGTATTTCAGCTATTTTTATCCAGCTAAGCTAACTTTTTTTTCCAGCTTAGCTTATATACAATGGACCTCGAAGCTTTCAAACAGCATGACATTCCTCAGATCGAGGCCAGGCGTACGGTGGAGCTCGTTCCTGATACGATAAAAAAGGAGAAATACGGTGAACAGGACTCTTGGCCACAGGCGCTTGGTAGGACTTAGCCAGCTGGGGGGGTGAACGAAGCGCTCCCAAAAGAAGGGTCAGGGCTGTTCTCAGTCCCGCAAGACAAGATGGACAAGCTGATCGCTTACAGGCACCTCCTCGCCCCAAAACAGCGGGAGCAAATTCTCCATGCGCTCCAGTCAGGCTCTTTTGAGTTTTTACCGCGTGAAGTATATGATGGCATCATACTGTGTAAGGAAACGAAAACAGACTCCCTGTGTACCAGTTAGCTAGCGCCTCGCAACGGCCAAGAACGACCGGCTGATGCAACAATGCGTGTGCGCAAGCTGCGGGGCACCCAAGTCTAAATTTGTTTCTGCTAAAGCTGGGCCAGGATCAGTGATGTGTTGCTAGAGGCCGGAACTAAGGGACTTTGGCAGGGAGCCAAGATGGGTGCGAAGAAAGCCCTCAAAAGCAACAAGGTGAAGAGCATGGCCTCTTTATACTTAAAAAATGGCCGACCAGATGATTGACAAAGGCGTTGATCAGACCCTCGACAATATTGCTAGCAAGATAAACACTGGAAGTGGCTTTGACATTCATAAGCAGATTCTGAAGGTGACGCCTAGAAAGGGTTTTGTGCTTCCAGGTAATCACTGCACTGACCGCAGAAACCCGCTCGAGCAGCGAGTTAAGTGGGCTCCCGATGGAAAGATAGTTGAGGTTTACCAACAGCCGACTGGCAAGACTGACCCTGTAGCGATGCAACACGATGTGGACTATGCCGTTTGCGACAAGGAAGCAACTGGCACAGACAAGTTCACTTGCAAACACAAGGCCGACCGCAAAATGGTTGCAACTCTTGTCGCTATTCCCTGGAATGAAAGGCAGTGGGGCCATGCTCTCGCCCGCAATATGATTGAGTCCAAGCAAAAGCTGGGTCTGGGCGTTAAAAAAGAGGTAGACCTCGCAAAATTTTATTATAGCCCTCGGGGTTACTGGAAAGATTGGCTGCCGTGAAGAAACTTGCCAATGCGGCCGGGGTTTCTAAGGACGTTGCCCGGGCTTTGCTTGAAAAACAGGCTCTCTGGCAGATCCACCTGCCTGCCCCCAGGCACATCTCACGATCATACTTTGACACTGCGACACCCAACGAGATTCACCAAGCCGAATTGATTTTTGTGCCACATGGTAAGGTGGGGCGCAAGACCTACAATTATGCGTTCACCATCGTTGACGTGGCGAGTCACTACAAGGAGGCAGAAACGCTGACCACAAAAGAGGTCAAAGAAGTCGCGGCCGAGCTAGAGCGCATTTACGAGCGCAGTTCTCTTGCGTGGCCAAATCTTTTCCAGGTCGATCCCGGGCGCGAGTTCATGGGAGCCGTAAACATCACTGCTGGCCAAGTACAAGACAAGAGTGCGGCCTGGGCGGGTAGACATCCACCATGACCAAGCCATCGTTGAACGATTCAGCAGCACTTTAGCCGAAAGGCTGTTCGGGCATCAATACGCAAAAGAGCTCCAAAATCCCGATGAGCAGTCCACAGAGTGGGTAAAACGGCTGCCCAGTGTCCTTGCTGCTCTGAATGATGAAGTGACCCGAATGATTGGCCAAAAGCCAAAGATTGCCATCAAGGAAAACAAGGTGTCACAAAAAGCCCCCTCTCGGTTCTTCCGACGCGATCGTCCGTTACCTTTACCAACCAGGCGAATTAGAAGGCGGTCGCCGCCGTGCTACCGATCCGATTTGGAGCGTGACGATGCACGAAATCGACCAAACCAGGACAACCGACCATGTACTGGCTGTGTGACGGGCCTGGGCGTTCATTCGTAAGAGACGAACTTCAGATCGTTTCCTTGAGATACCAATACCGCCCCAATGCGTACTCTAATGGTTCCATGTGAATACCGTCAGGCAGCACCCGTCGTTTGAGGAGAGGCGGAGCTTCTCCTGGTGGTAGCTGCGCATTGTGCCATCAACAATTCGGAACCCTCTGTTTTCCGCGCGTCTCGAGAACTAACTTTGATCTCCACCCAACCCAGCCTTATACCAGCCCCAGGTCAGATCGTTGTGGCGCTTCGACAATCCTTTTGCCGAGTGCTTAGCTTTCGAACCACTATCTACGTAGTAACATTTTAAACAGAGGGCAATGGCACGCTCTCCCTCAAACTCAAGCTTAAAGAGGCCTGGGGTGCGGTTCGACCTTTTATCCCAAGCTAGCCACTTTTTTCGGCAGCCCTCAAACTCCTCTTTGAGTTCAGGGCGAAAGAAGTCCTCGAGCTGGTCACCAGATATTGCCGTGTAGCAAGAGTCAGTGTCCATTTGGATAAGCTCAAAGTCCGCCTATCAATAAATCTATCCACAAAGTCGTAATAGAATTGCAACATCCGAAGCTTGGCCAACTGATAAACGACGATACCAACCTGGAACGGGCGCTTGATCTCGATGCGCCGCTTAAGGGATTCGATCTCGTACGCTGCTCCTATTTCCTCCAAGTCGGCGAACAAGGCTGAGCGAAGAGCTCGATCCACTACTTTTTCGTCTTTTGTGTAGTAGACGTTCGTTTGCCGCTCTAACGCTTCTACGAGCTTCCCGTACGCACTGTTACCCAACAGCTTGTAGATCTCGGCGAATAGGGTCTTGTACTTAATCGACGTCACCCATACGGCGCGCTTCCGTCACCTGTTCCACAAACGTCTTTTTGGACTCGTAGTCCATCGTACGATGGACTGCTGTGATTTCCAACCCATGCTTGACGTACCAACGGAGAACTGGCGCGTAGAGTAGTATTTTTGACGCACTCGGCGCGCCGACACATGTATTATATTGATATACTGTTCAATCTCCTGTAAATATATTCACTACGGTGGTTTAAAAAGAAACAACATCAACAAGATTTTTCTGCCCGGCGACACTCTTACACACCCGGGCCTGTGGGTATTGGTGCGGGCGTATCCTCGTCACCCCGGCTTCATGATATCGTGTGAACGCGATACTCGGCCCACCCATCACGGCGGCTTTCAACGTGCCATAGGCCTCTTTTCTGGGTGCGTGAAGGACTGGAGCGTTGGACCCTTTGAGAGTGCCTCTGAGAAGGAATTGCAGTGAGACACCTGGTAAACTGACTGCGTCCTTGAAGATGTCAATTCCACGCTCGGTGTAAAACTCCCGCATTTTCACAAGGGCTTCCACAAACGGAGCAACGTCGAGATCGTTGTAGTAGCGCAGCCAGTCTGCGAAAGTCTTCATACCTTTCTCCGCAAAGACACGTTTACAAGCTTGCCACTCTTCAAGGGTGAGGACGAAGCCGCCCTTTTGTTTGGAGTGCCACGCCGGATAATCTGGCAAACCATAAATAAAATAAATAAATAAATGCACCTTATTTATTGAGGGTAACACATTTTACATTTTACATTTCTCTAATTGCGTGCAGGGTGGCGCAAAGAAATGGTATCATTTTGACTCCAACTATACTACTCGAAGAAGGCAATGAATGTCATTACTGTATGGTGTGCCCCCACAATGAGTTTTTGAAACTACAAGCTGCTTTTTTACAAAATTTGAATATAATCAACTTTAATTTTAGGTTTTTTGATACGAAATATTTATTTTCATATATAATATCAAAGACTGATAAATCTATCTTTCAGATTACGTCAAATTATTTATTCAAAGTGCTTGAAATACATGACTCGTTAATTGTAGATTGAAGATAGTTTGTAAATCATGTCGAATTTGATTGAAGCCGCTAAACTTCGCTGCAAACCCGCGTTCAAAACTGAATATATAAGTCTGAAGAGCTCATTTTGTAACATTATTAAATCACTTCCAATAAATTAAGTTTATTGGACGTTTTCAATTTGTTTTAGACGAATATTTGCTGCAAAGTTTAACGGCTTCGATTAAATTCGACTATAGCAGGATATGGTAGGGAGCAACTCTCTTGAGTTAGAACCCTTGATTCAATAAAGTGTATTTTCTTTGAGATACCAGTTTACTGCATTGGTTTTGTGTTTCTAAGTAAAATTGATTTAATATCAACGTCTTGTTTTCGTTTTATAAATTACATTATCGTTTTAAATAGCTTAGTTACACTTTACGTATACTTTACCTACACCTCCCCCCTCCAACTGATCTACTACTCCACAGCAAATCCTAATTGATATCCTTACTGGTTTGTGGAAATGTAGGCGTAAACTCTGACCAGATTAACGTAATATTTTTGTCTTCAGGCGGTATGTTTAAACCTACCCAGTCACGTGTCTGGTACGTGTCCCATGTGAACGGACGAGAGAAGTCAGACTGTGGTTCGAAGTCCCATCCTTGTTGGAGCATCTCATTAGCTGTAAAACAGGCTAAATCAGGAGATTTGATCTATTTGGACGGCACCAACACGGAAAAACAACCTTACACCTGTGAAAATAGGTTGTCATCGCAAACAGGCATTTACGTCAACAAGTCTTTGTTCTTAAAAGGCATTCGGTCAACTGCTCACATCCAATGTGGCAATGGAAAAGGTTTAACCTTTGAAGGTAATCTTGTGAATCAAATATCTGTGCTGCTCTCCAATATTGTGTTCGATACCACGTATGTTAGATTCCAAGATAGTTACGTTGAAATTGACGACTGTTCATTTCTTGGCAATCTTTATGCTGTCAACTTTACACAACACCGCCAAGGTACATCTTCACTAGCCATAAAGAGCTCTTATTTTGCAAACAATCATTTCTGCATTAAAGTTAATGTGGAAGAAACCTTGGCGTCACACAGTGTGAGTCTTTCCATTGAAGACAGTATGTTTAAAGAAAACTTGGAAAAGTGGGACATAAATGGTCCAATAGGAATATGGATTGATGCACCTCAAAAGATTTCAGTCTTTGCAAACGTGACGTTGACAAATACCAGTTTCCATAGTAACCACATTGGGAAAAGTGGGATTGTGGGTGTATTTTTGGACAAGGGAAAAGTTCAAGTGTCAAGCTTCAATGTGCGTTTCTTAAGTAACTATGCCAATTATCCTACAAGCAATCTCTGCGAATTGTGGGGAAGAGAAGTGAGAGTGATTGAAAGTAATTCCCAATACGTAAACAACACGTGTAGAGCAGTATTTCTGAGAGGAGATGATATTCACATGTGTATGCGAAACGTGTCCTATATTCACAACAGATCAGACAAAAGTGGTGGCGTTGTATTTGTAGAGAAGGCAGGTATTGTCGATATGCACTTTGAAAATTGCTCCTTTGTTGGAAACCACGTAAGTCAAAATGGTGGCGCTATTTGTATCGACCATACTAACGAAAACGTTACTTTGACTCTGAAGTCGGTTAGGTTTATGAAAAATGACGCAGGGATGTATGGAGGATCGATTGCAATTGGAAGCTCGCCAATAATACAAACGTCCTTAGGCGTCGACCAATTAACTGTGAATTTCTACGATGTCCACTTTAACTATTCCAGACACACAACGCATGGTGGATCACTGTACCTTAACGCAAAGGGAAAAGTAAGTTTCATAATGAGCAAGACAATGTTTTATATGAATATTGCTGGTATGGAAGGGGGAGCTATTTCCTGTGCTGCGAATGAAATGGAAATGATTATTCAAAACTCCCTCTTCTCAACAAACTCTTGCCCGGCCGGAGGGGGTGCGATATCTGTTGCAATAACACAACATTTTTGTCTACATGCAAGCAGTACCAGTTTTATGTCCAATTCTGCGAACAGTGGTGGCGGAGCTATTAACATTATTGAAGCAGGAACTGTTAATCTAACTTTTGTTGATGCTCAGTTGGTGTCCAATACAGCAGCTGGTTTACGAGGCGGAGCTATCAATTTCGAAGGTGTCGTAAGTGGTTATATTATTCGGATCTTGCGCAGCAACTTTGCTAATAATGCAGCAATGCGGGGTTACGGGGGAGCAATAGCTATGCACCAGGGGAGAAAAGGACAATTTTTGATAAATAACACGGTTTTTGATAGTAATCAATGCAACTCTGGCGGTGGATCTCTTTATCTTGACTTAGAAGAGTCAACACTAGACTGGAGTAACGTACTGTTTACTAACTCTCAAAGCAGCATATCAGCCGGAGCGGTTTTTCTAAAACTTACCGGCTCAAATGACGTTTACATACAGGGTTCAGTTTTCCTTAGAAATAGGATAACATCATCTGCTAACATGGGTGGTGCAATGAAGATTTTAATGTCTTTGGACAAACTAAATTCTTCCAATTGCCTTGAGGAAACTAACTGGAGCTTCGAAATTGACGACAAATCCTCAAAAGGTTACAGAACGTGGAATTATAACAACCATATACATTTTCTTGACACGCGTTTCCAAGAAAACACTGCATTAAGTGGTGGTGCAATTTTTCTTCAAAACGGAGAAACTACGTTTGAAAATTGTTCTTTTATTGATAACTTTGCAAACTTCCAAGGCGGCTCAGTTCTATCTGCGGGTGACTCAACAAGTATTTTAGTCTACAGCACACGTTTTCTCCAAACAAAATCACAAATTGATGGCTCTGGGAGTGTACAAGAGTTTATCCACTCGGAGAGTGAAGGTCCACTTATTCTTTCAAAGAACACCGTCATGGAATCCCAACCCTTTGGAGATGTCAAGCCAATGGTTATGGTAACAAAGGGTGGGTACATTAAGTTTGATCCGTCTACGTCATCACTTGTCTGCCCGGTAGGAGCGTCTCTTAACAAACAAAATTATTCACACACCTTCAATGCTCAAATGTGTGACTCAAACCACACGACATGTACGCTAAAAGTAACCGTACTCAGTCTGTCATGTCAGATCTGTGGACCGGGTTTGTACAGTTTACAGTATGGAAGCGCTCAAGGACTGAATATTGATAAGAATTTTAAATGTTTGCTTTGCCCTGATACTGGAGCTAATTGCTCAAGGAATATACAAGCCAAACCCAATTTCTGGGGCTACAAAACAAAAGGAAACCCCCCTCAACTTTACTTTGTTCCATGTCCCCTTCAATATTGCAAGCCACCAAATACTCTCCACCAATCAGTTTACAACGGTTGTCAAGGAAACCGTTCAGGCTGGCTGTGTGGTGCATGTAAGCAAGGCTACACCGCGAACTTGTTCTCAAATGAATGTCGTCTTAACAGCGAATGTCGTGATCATTGGTTCTGGTTTGTGGCGGGGATTTATGTCTCGCTGTTTTCTTTGTACCTCATCACTAAACCTCCAATACTATCTTGGGTCTACAATTGCATCTTCTGGTTTAATGTCCCAGCAAGAGGCTCCCCGGTTTCGCAAGAAACTCACTTTGACCCCGGGTACTTGAAAATAATATTTTATTTTTATCAGGTTGCTAGCTTATTACTGGTCACCACAACAGAAGAGGGACTTCTCAGAACTCATTTTGTATTACCAATTGTGGGATTCTTCAATTTTCAGCAGCTGCTACCGGGATCAGGGGCAGGTCTTGTGTGTCCTTTTGTGGGTCTCAATTTTATTTACAAGCAGCTCCTTCTTTCTTCAGAAGTGTTCGTTATCATTCTGTCTGTGTTTTTAATGTACATAGTGAAGGTGCTATGGTGCACCATTCGTAAACGAGAACGTCCCAATAGTGGTCCTTACGTAGCCGCTGTCATGGAATCGCTGTTGCTTGGTTACGCGACCTTTGCAAGCACATCCTTTAAACTCTTAAACTGTGTCACTGTTGGTTCAAGCAAACGCTTGTTCTTTGATGCTAACATAGTGTGTTATCAGTGGTGGCAAATACTGTTGATTGTCATTGTCTCAAGTTTCTTTGTGCCTTTCATATTTCTTGTGGCATTTGGGTCAGTGAGGCTGTATAACGGAGAGATGTCAATCAATCATTTTCTCTTAGCATCAATTTTTCCACTTTACTTTCTGTTTTTTCTCGTTTACAAGTGTGCTTGCGTTGCCGGTTGTTGTGTTACCAGCAATGCGGCTAAGCCCACTGACGATCAGCAGCAGAATGTACGTCGAGACCCTACTACCAGAATGCTTTGCGACCCGTTTCGCAGACCCGAAACTGAACAACATGGTACACTTTACTGGGAAAGCGTTTTAATCGGGCGTAGATTTGTACTAGTGGTCATTCAATCACTGATACCAGATCCTTCTCTACGACTTACTCTTCTGACTATAACCAGTGTCTTGATACTTGTACATCACATGATACTCAGGCCTTCCGTGACCCAAAGGCTAACGCATTGGAAACTTCTTCCTTGCTTGTTCTGGTTGTCATAGCAACGCTCAACCTACTGCAAGCGTCTAAAGAGACTGCCGGCTCAACTTATACCGGCGATGATGCCTTAGCCATCATTGAATCGATCTTACTGGGACTTCTTCCTTTTGTGGCGATACTTGTTCTTGCACTTGGAGCTGTTTCTCTTCTCGTGCGTATGCTTTATATTCTGTTAAGGATATGCTTCCGCGTAAAAGAGTTTAATCGCGAGAAAGAGAGACACTCAGATGGAGAAACGAGCGCTTTGTTGGACCCTACCACTTAGCGAAATCTTTAGTTTTTCACTTACAACGTTAATTCCAAAAGCACATTGACCTAGTTTAAACAAACTAACAGCTGTTCATAGGGATGAGCTAGATCTCTTTAACAGTCAAGTGTTAAATCCTTATATTCCGGCTTCCGTGGTTATAAACTGTTGAGGCGTCTCGTGGATAAAACTTTAAAACCATAGCGGAAAGGCCTTCTGTTTACATACCAAACAATTTTTCCAGCGCACGTTTCGTTTCATTTCTATCTTGAGACGCAGCGATTACCAAAAGTGATACGTCACAAATATATGCAAAACAAGCTCTCCTTATATGTAATAACACAACATACTGCTTCTGTACGCACTGTAATGTCGTGTAACGGAATGATTTGTGTGTCGGCGGAAAATCCTATTTGTTATTGTGTGAACAAGGCCTTGATACTCTCCAAATTTCAGAAGCTGAAGGAAAGCTAATCAGTAGATAGAGTACTAGTACTGATCTTAAATTAAAACAATTATTTTAAAAAAACTAAAACCTTTTAATAAAATAGATGACAGTAAATGTTTATGCGTTTGGGGGGGTCATGTTAATCGTTAATCCTTATTAGGTCCAAAAACGCCCAGAAACTCTTATTTGGGCTCATAATTCAGTGTAATCCGCTACAGTTGTCCTGAAATTTGATCATCTGAGCAGATTTTGTGCCAATTAAGGAAGAATAGTTTGGAAAATATTCTCTGTCAATTTTTAAAAAGCATTTGCAACCATTATGAATATTAAAAGTAAACACTTTGCACGATGCCCAGTTTGCTCCAGCAAGCACTCACACAATTGGAATTTTAGCACCGAGTGCGACCTGTGCTTAACCCATTGTAGAGGGATCTCACTAAACATGTGAAATAGTCTCTAACAGGCACTGTCTGGTGGTGAAGGTAACCGAATCAAACAAAAAAATGTTTAGCAAATAATAGAGTTTAGTATACACCTGTTTCAAAAAAGGTCGACCAAAAAATAGCTTATTAGAATTCAAACTTTGTGCAAGTGCGAGCTGATATCACTACAGTTATTGCTCTAGCTAAAAGTGCTGTAATTGTTACCTTGAAATTGCTCACCTTGGCAAATAAAAAACCAGTGTGAGCAGTAGAAAATCAGGAACTGCCTGGGTTCTTATCTTTCATGTTTTGCATGTTTTTCAGTCTACCTTTCTTGAAATAGGTGTATACCACACAAGTGAATAGTGCTTTTCGTGCGTTCTGATTGGTTAGCTCGGAGGTGATTAGAAAGTACTATTCACCTCCAAGCAGCCGAAGAGAAACAAAATGGCTTCCCGTTTCGTTTTTAAAAAAAATTGTTTCGTTTTTCGGTCCGCTAGTTATTCGGTTTGTGTGGTATATACTAAAACAATTATTCACCTCGGTGTTGGTGAATAATTGTTAATTATTACTTTAGTACCCATTTCACGGGCTAAGTTACATTTTTCTATGATTTTTGTGGAGACATCATCTTATGTTTGGAAGGAACAAGGGTTGGGTAAAATATTGCACGTTCTATTTTACTGCGAGTTGGTTAAAGGTCCAATGACCTTGTAGGGGACTTTGTGTCCATTATTCTGCACCTGGCGCTTGTGCTACATCAGTAAATAAATTATCAGGCCAAGTATGATTTTTTGCAGCCCAGCAATATGGCTCGAAGACAAAAATATGCAAAGACACCTCCAAAATACGCGAAATTGGTGTTTCAGCGAGTGTAATTTCTCAAAA